>CM021105.1:515821265-515855200 GCA_007115665.2 Sequoiadendron giganteum | reverse complement strand
AGGAGGGAGAGAGGGGAGAGTGGGAGAAGGGGAGAGGGAGAAAGAGAGTGTGGGAGAGAGTGGGAGACAGAGAGGAGGGAGAGAGAGGGGGGGAGGGAGAAAGAGAGGGAGGGAGAGTTGGAGAAAGAGAGAGTGGGAGAGAGTGGGAGATGGGGAGAGTGGGAGAAAGAGAGAGTGGGAGAGAGTGGGAGAAGGGGAGAGTGGGTGATAGAGAGGGAGGGAGAGATGGGGAGAGTGGGAGAGTGGGAGAAAGAAAGGGAGGGAGAGAGTGGGAGAGTGGGAGAAGGGGAGAGTGGTAGAAAGAGAGTGTGGGAGAGACGGGGAAATAGAGAGGGAGGGAGAGAGTGGGAGAGTGAGAGATAGAGAGGGAGGGAGAGAGGGGGAGACTGGGAGAAAGATAGAGTGGGAAAGTGCCAACCCTCAACCCTTCAACCCTAATCCCTCTACCCCTATACCCTATTAATCCATCAACCCTCAACGCTCAACCCTCAACCCTTCAACCCTAATCCCTCCACCCCTATACCCTATTAATCCCTCAACCCTCAATGCTCAACCCTCAACCTTTCAACCCTAATCCCTCAAACCCCTATACTCTCTTAATCCCTGAATCCTCAACCCTCAACCCTTCAACCCTAATCCCTCAACCCCTATACCCTCTTAATCCATCAACCCTCAATGCTCAACCCTCAACCCTTCAACCCTAATCCCTCTACCCCTATACCCTATTAATCCCTCAACCCTCAACGCTCAACGCTCAACCCTCAACCCTTCAACCCTAATCCCTCAACCCCTATACCCTCTTAATCCCTAAACCCTAAACCCTGAACCCTTAAACCCTAATCCCTTAACCCCTATACCCTCTTAATCCCTCAACCCTCAACCCTTTAACCCTAATCCCTCAACCCCTATACCCTCTTAATCCCTCAACCCTTCAACCCTAATCCCTAAACCCCTCAACCCTCAACCCTCAACCCTCAACCCTCAACCCTTCAACCCTTCAACCCTTCAACCCTAATCCTTGAACCCCTATACCCTCTTAATCCCTCAACCCTCAATGCTCAACCCTCAACCCTTCAACCCTAAACCTTGTACCCCTATACCCTATTAATTCCTCAACCCTCAATGCTCAACCCTCAACCCTTCAACCCTAATCCTTGTACCCCTATACCCAATTAATCCCTCAACCCTCAACGCTCAACCCTCAACCCTTCAATCCTAATCCCTCAACCCCTATATGCTCTAAATCCCTAAATCCTAAACCCTCAACCCTTAAACCCTAATCCCTCAACCCCTTTACCCTCTGAATCCCTCAACCCTCAACCCTCAACCCTCAACCCTCAACCCTTCAAGCCTAATCCTTGAACCCCTATACCCTCTTAATCCCTCAACCCTCAACACTCAATCATCAACCCTTCAACCCTAATCCCTCAACCCCTATACCCTCTTAATCCCTCAACCCTCACCCCTCAACCCTTAAACCCTAATCCCTCAACCCTCAACCCTCAACCCTTCAACCCTAATCCCTCAACCCCTATACCCTCTTATTCCCTCAACCCTCAACCCTCAACCCTTCAAGCCTAATCCCTGAACCCCTATACCCTCTTAATCCCTCAACCCTCAATGCTCAACCCTCAACCCTTGAACCCTAATCCCTCTACCCCTATACCCTATTAATCCCTCAACCCTCAACGTTCAACCCTCAACCCTTCAACCCTAATCCCTCTACCCCTATACCCTATTAATCCCTCAACTCTCAATGCTCACCCCTCAACCCTTCAACCCTAATCCCTCAACCCCTATACCCTCTTAATCCTTGAACCCTGAACCTGAACCCTTAAACCCTAATCCCTCAACCCCTATACCCTCTTAATCCCTCAACCCTCAACGCTCAACACTTAAACCCTAATCCCTCAATCCCTATACCCTCTTAATCCCTCAACCCTCAACCCTCAACCCTTCAACCCTAATCCTTGAACACCTATACCATCTTAATCCCTCAACACTCAATGCTTAACCCTCAACCCTTCAACTCAGATCCTTGTACCCCTATACCTTATTAATCCCTCAACCCTCAATGCTCAAACCTCAACCCTTCAACCCTAATCCATGTACCCCTATACCCTATTGATCCCTCAACCCTCAACGCTCAACCCTCAACCCTTCAACCCTAATCCATCTACCCCTATACCCTATTAATCCCTTAACCCTCAACGCTCAACCCTCAAACCTTCAACCCTAATCCCTCAACCCCTATACCCTTTTAATCCTTGAACCGTCAAACCTCAACCCTTAAACCCTAATCCCTCAACCTCTTTACCCTCTTAATCCCTCAACCCTCAACCCTCAACCCTTAAACCCTAATCCCTCAACCTGTATACCCTCTTAATCCCTCAGCCCTCAACCCTCAACCCTTCAACCCTAATCCCTGAACCCCTATACCCTCTTGATCCCTCAGCCCTCAATGTTAAACCCTCAACCCTTCAACCCTAATCCCTCTACTCCTATACCCTATTAATCCCTCAACCCTCAATGCTCAACTCTCAACCCTTCAACCCTAATCCCTATACCCTTATACCCTATTAATCCCTCAACCCTTCAACCATAATCCCTCAACCCCTATACCCTCTTAATCCCTGAACCCTAAACCGTCAACCCTTAAACCCTAATCCCTCAACCCCTATACCCTCTTAATCTCTCAACCGTCAACCCTCAACCCCTATACCCTCTTAATCCTTTAACCCTCTACCCCTATACCCTATTAATCCCTCAACCCTCAACCCTCAACCCTGACCCTCAACCCTCAACCCTTCAACCCCTAATCCCTCTGCCCTATGCCCTCTTAATCCTGACCTCAACCCTCAATCCTCAACCCTCAACCCTCAACCCTTAAACCCTAATCCATCAACCCCTATAACCTCTTAATCCCTCAACCCTCAACCCAATACTCTCTACCTTAAACCCTAATCCCTCAACCTTAATTCCTCAACCCTAATCCCTCAACCATATACCTTAAACCCTCAATCTTCAACCCTCAACCCTTAAACCCTCTACCCTCTACCTTCAATTCTCAACCTTGAACCCTTAATGCATCAACCCTCAATCCTTAGACCCTAAACCCTCTACCCCTATACCCTCAACCCCTTACATTGGACCCTAAACCTAATCCTTCAATAATATACCCTCAAACCTATACCCTAAACCCTCTACCCTCAACCAAGTAAACCCTTAACCCTAAACCCTTAACCCCAAACCCTAAACCCTTAAACCTAAACCCTTAACCCCAAACCCTTCAAACCTAAACCCTTAAACCCTCTACCCTATACCCTCAACCAAATACCCTCTACCATCGACCCTATTCCCTCAACCTTCAAACCTTAAACCCTAATACCCTAGAAACCATCAACCCTATAGGTCCTCCACCCTAATCCCTCAACCCTATACCCTCAACCTCTATCACTTTCTCTCTATCTATACATCTCAACTCTCCCTCCTTCCATCCCTCCTACCCTCTCTAATTGTCTCTATCTACAATCTCCCTCTTTCTACATACCTATCGTTCAATCAATCCCTACCAACCTCTCTCGCTCCCTCTATCCATCTCTCTTTATGTCCCTCCAACTCTATCCCACTCTCTCCCTCTCTCTCATGTCTCTCCCTCCCACTCCCTCTCTCTCTCAGGTCTCTCCCTTTGGAAACCTACCTAGGTAACTCTCTCTTCATCTCTCTCCCTTGTCTCTATCTATCCCTCCAACCCTACCTAGAAAAGTCCCTCTCACTCCACCCCCTTCTTTCTCTACCTCTATCAGGTCACTCCCTCCCACACCCTCTCCCTCTCTCAGGTCTCTCACTCACACTCCCTCTCTCTCCCACTCCCTCTCTCTCACACTCCATCTCTCTCACACTCCCTCTCACTACCTATCTCTCAAGTCTCTCCCTCTCACCCCCCTCACACTCTCAAGTCTCTCCCTTTGGTACCCTACCTACATAACTCTCTCTTTCTCTCTATCTGTCTCTCTCTCTCCCTCTCCCTCAATTCTCTCTCTCTCCCTCCCTCTATCCCTCCCACCCTACCTAGCTAAGTCCCTCTCACTCCAACCCCTTCTCTCCCACTCCCTCTCTCTTAAACTCTCACTTCCACCCCCTCTCCATCTCTCCAGACTCTCTCTCTAAATTCTCCCTTCGTCTAAAGACATACATAAATGGATACATACAAGCATAATACATATGTGCATATAATCTTACATCCATACAAGCATACATCCATACATGTGTAGATACAATCTAACATATATAGAGGCACACATACAATATATATGCATTGATACATACATACATGACATACAAGCATACATGTACATACAAACATATAAATATATCAACATACATTCAATATATTGAAATTTAACATAAATGAAGACATAACACGAGCGCGTTATAACGCACTTGCGTTATGTCTTAGTTGACATGTTTGTCGCAGAAGAAAATACCATGTGAAAAGTGATATATAACACGAGCGTGTTATAATGCGCTCGCGTTATATCTTTCTTTGGGAATTCCCAAGCCTTAGGCTTGGTATTTGCATTGGAATACCAACCCAAGAGCTTGGAGGGCATTCCCAACGACCAGAGACGTGTTTTTAGAAAATCTACCATATTTCTCATAATCGAGTTCGTGCTCACAGTCAGGATTGCACGTGGTTCAATATCAAAAAATTAAACACCTGGGTCATGTTGGGTTATCTCTTAGCTATCCAACGATGTAATTTTTTTCACTTTCTGAAAATGTTAAACCTTTCATCCATAATTTATTTTATCTATATGGGTAAGTGCACCAAGATGGTTCCCAAAAAGGGGACTTAACTGGACATCTTTTTTTTGAAATCAGGAAATACTGACCTTGGACGTGAAATTGAGGATGCTTAGACTCAAAATTTTGAGATGGAACAAAAAGAAGGATTCAAGTGCTCCAAGTCTACTTTCTAAAATACTAATTTATTTTAAAATGGTTGAGATTAAGGGGTTCAAATGAGGTACGTACACAGATTGGTGTTGTTTTTGTCAGAAAAACATAACATAGAAACTCGTGTATAACCCTCGTATGGTGAACTTTTTTTTAGTATTTTTAAAATCGCAAGGGTTAGAAGTTAGCTAACAGTATGAGTTGATGCATGATTTTTTTGATAATTTTTTAATGAATATTTCATGTTTTACTAATTTGCGAAGTGGACATTTCTTGAAAATAGAATTTTGGCCGTGCTACCCCTACAAATTTTGGAAACTAATTGATTATTTTTATTTTTTATTTTTAAATTTTGCATAATGGATTCTAGTTTCTAGAAATGTAATTTATATGAAAAATTGATGAACGGTTAATTTATAACGAAAAAAATACCAAACACTACTTTTTGGCAAAAAAAAGACATACAAATAAAATAAATTATGGATGAAAGACTTAACATTTTCAGAAAGTGAAAAAAATTACATCGTTGGATAGCTAAGAGATAACCCAACATTACCCATGTGTTCGATTTTTTTGATATTGAACCATGTGCAATCTTGACGGTGAGCACAAACTCGATTATAAGAAATATGGTGGCTTCTCTAAAAACACATCGCTGGTCGTTGGGAATGCCCTTCAAGTCTTTGGGTTGGTATTACAAGGAAAATACCAAGCCTAAGGCTCAAGAATTCCCAAAGAAAGATATAACGCGAGCGCGGTATAACGTGAGCTCGTTGTAATGCAAGCACGTTATAACACACTCACGTTATATCTCACTTTTCACATGGTTTTTGCTTCTGCGGGGAACATGTCAACTAGGAGATAACGCGAACGTGTTATAACACTTTTGCGTTATGTCTTCCTTTATGTTAAATGCTAATATATTGAATGTATGCTAATATATTTGTATGTTTGTATGTACATGTATGTATGTATGCTTGTATGCATGCATTTATGTATCTCTTTAAACAGAGGAAGAATTTAGAGACAGAGGGAATCTAGAGAGATGGAGAGGGGGTGGAAGTGAGAGTTTAAGAGAGAGGGAGTGGGAGAGAAGGGGTTGGAGTGAGGGGGACCTAGCTAGGTAGGGTGGGAGGGATAGAGGGATAGAGAGAGAGAGGGGGGGTGGGAGAGAGAGAATTGAGGGAGAGGGAGAGAGAGGGGGGGAGAGAGAGACAAAGAGAAAGAGAGAGTTATGTAGGTAGGGTGCCAAAGGGAGAGACTTGAGAGATAGTAGTGAGAGGGAGTGTGAGAGAGAGGGAGTGGGAGAGAGAGATGGAGTGTGAGGAGAGGGAGGTGTAGAGAGAGAGATGGAGTGTGAGAGGGAGTGGGAGAGGGAGTGTGAGTGAGAGACACAGAGAGAGGGAGAGGGTGTGGGAGGGAGTGACCTGATAGAGGTAGAGAAATAGGGGGGTGGAGTGAGAGGGACTTATCTAGGTAGGGTTGGAGGGATAGATAGAGAGAGGGGAGAGAGAAAAAGAGAGAGTTACCTAGGTAGGTTGCCAGAGGGAGAGACCTGAGAGAGAGAGGGGGTGGGAAGGAGAGACATGAGAGAGAGGGAGAGAGAGGTAGTGGGAGAGAGTGGGATGGAGTGGGAGGTACATAAAGAGAGATGGATAGAGGGAGCAAGAGAGGGTGGTAGGGATTGATTGAACGAGAGGTACACACAAAGAGGGAGATGATAGATAGAGATAATTAGAGAGGGTAGGAGGGAGGGAATGAGGGAGAGGTGAGATGTATAGATAGAGATAAAGTGATAGGGTTTGAGGGTATAGGGTTGAGGGATTAGGGTGGAGGACCTATAGGTTTGATGGTTTCTAGGGTATTAGGGTTTAAGGTTTGAGGGTTGAGAGAATAGGGTCAATGGTAGAGGGTATTTGGTTGAGGGTATAGGGTAGAAGGTTTAAGGGTAGGGCTAAGGGTTTACTTGGTTGAGGGTAGAGGGTTTATGGTATAGGTTTGAGGGTATATGGTTGAAGGATTAGGTTTAGGGTCCAATGTAAGGGGTAGAGGGTTTAGGGTTTAAGAATTGAGGGTTGATGGATTAAGGGTTGAGGGTTGAGAATTGAGGGTTGAGCGTTTAATGTATAGGGTAAAACGTAGAGGGTTCAAGGGTTGAGGGTTGAAGATAGAGGGTTTAAGGTATAGGGTCGAGGGTCCAATATATAGGGTAGAGGTTGTAGGGGTTGAGAGATTAAGGGTTGAGGGTTTAGGGATTAGGGTACAAAGCTTTCTTGGATTTCATGGTATAAGGGTTGAGGTTTGAGGGTTGAGGAACTAAGAGGGTATAGGGGTTGGGGGTAGACGGTAGAGGGTAGAGGGTTTAACAGTTTAGGGTTTAAGGGGTTAGGGTTGAGGGTCGAGGGTTTAGGGTTGAGTGTTTAAGGGTTTAAGGGTTGAGGGTTTAAGAGTCAAGAGGGTTGAGGGATTAGGAGTAGAAGTTTACTAAGTGGGTTTAGGGTTGGGGATTAGGGTTGAGGAGTAGAGGTAGAGATTGTGATGAGGAGTAGGGTTTTGGTTACAGGGTTTAAGGGTTTAGATTTTAGGGATGAGGGATTAATAGGTTATAGGGTAGAAGTTATAGGGGTCGAGGGATTAGGGTTTAAGGGTTGATGGTTGAGGGATTCAGAGGGTATAGGGGTTGAGGGATTAAATTTTAAGGGTTGAGGGTTGAGGGTTGAGGGATTAAGAGGGTATAGGGGTATAGGGATTAGGGTTTAAGGGTTGAGGGTTGATTAACAGTTTAGGGTTTAAGGGTTTAGGGTTGAGAGTCGAAGGAGAATTGATAGTCGGAATCATGAGCCACATCCAAAGCATTTTTTGGATATGACTCAAACCCAAGTTTTTTGGAAATTTGAAAATGATTATCCTCAAATTAGTATTTCTCAAAGATTTTTTGATCTGCTTAAACCTTTTTATGTCAAGATAAATCACACACGCACTACTTGTTGTTGTAGACTACATATTGAATTTTCTAACCATTATGATGTTTATCGTTCTATATGTTTAGATTTGCATACTAACGATGTTTTGTAGGATTGTGCCATAGAAGCCCCACCAAAATCTTCAAGAGACTTCTTATCAAAAAATTTATGTGAAATAGAGGATGGCCAGATATTCTATAGGACAACATTCTTGGATGGTTCGTGCGAGCATTGTGGTGGCTTCCAGCGTATGCCAGTATGTCAACATATGGAAAGCACAAATGAGGTGGGACAAAAACTAGTAGTGTTCGGGAAGTATAAAATAGTGGCATATGATACAAAAGATGGGTCTCAAGCAAAAAGGTGTGATTTGGTTATTGAGAAGATTCCAGTGTACCAATTTATGACCACATTTCGTGACAGTATATTGTTTGAGTATGCAATGTATACCCATAGAGACCGATGGTTGGACACGTAGTTCAAGCTATGCAAGGACACCTTTCCAATTGCAAGCATAGTATTTGTGGTTGAATTTGTAGAGAACTACACTCTATAGCCACAACATGAGGTGCACTCATAGTATTACAACTCCACACAAGTTTCGATATTTGTGCACATAGCATTCATTCATGCATCTGATAATATAGATGAGCAAAGGAAGGTATTGAGGGAGTACCACTTTTACATTAGTGATGATCACACACATTCTCCAGAGTTTGTGCAAGGTTGCTTCCAGATGTTCTACAGTGGTTTGGCTCAGAGGGGCATAAAATACGATCAACATATAATATGGTCTGATAACTATGTAGCATAGTTCAAGAACTCCCGTATGTTCTATTGGTTGTACAGGATGCATGTCATTACAGGTGTTCAACATATGTGGAAATTTTGTGAGGTTGGACATGGAAAGGGGGAGCATGCGTGAAAAGAGCATTAGCACAGGAAGAGTTAAAGTATAAAGACAGTGCAAAGTTGACAGATGCAAAATCAATCGTCGATTGGTGTAATGCTTTGATGGGTCTAGGTAATGAAGGTACGTCTTTAGTTCATAGATTTTTTGGTTGACGGATGATACTAACATTGCACCATATGAAGACTGTTGTACACTAACAGGATTGAGTGAGTTACACTCTTTCCTTAGCTCAAATGCAGGTTCATGGAGTATCGATACACGAAAGATGGCATGCTTCTGTTCTTCATGTACAATGCAAGCCTAGAATGATTGTGAGTTAGGGGAGTGGGTTGACAAATGGTTCACAAGTTATCTTATCCCACTTCACACGTATCGCCCTCCGACGGCATTAGAACTAACACAGATGGAATCATCGGTCGACTTTGACAACGTATCAGATCTAGTTCAACCAGGTGATATATCTACTTTCTTAGTTGTTGAAATTCCATATCGTTATCTTACTTTGTACTATATTCATAATTTTTTGCACATATCAATGCAGGGCATGTTTATGCAGTTATTACAGATGAAGACAATGAAGATGGAATAGACTATTACTTGTGTCGTTGTGTTGAGACCAAAAAAAAATTGGAGGCCCCAGTTATAGATGGAGAAAACATTGAATACCGTATAGGATCAGTTGTGGTTACTGGAACATGGCTTAGAAGGTACCCACATTCAAGTGTTACACATTGGCTATTTAGGACTTTGACATGCATCATAAGATTCTTCATTGCTCAAACCTTGTCATGGCATCCAATGTTCATTTGACCAAATATGGGGGTAGAACTTTGAACAAGATGTTATGGAAGGTCTGTGAGTCTGACCATGAGGCAATACTTGACACAATAAAGAGTAGAGGAGACCCGGATGGTTCGTTGGATTAATTTGTATGTATATGCACATTGGTTCTTATTAATTTATACTTGTATGCACATTAATTTGTTTGATGCCAATTCTATCATCTTATTTTACAGTGATTGGTGTCCCCTTTGCAAAAAATGCAGATATATAAGCCATCCAAGAGAATGTTAGCCATAAAAGCAATGCAACATCCTTATTTTGATGCCTGCATGCAACATTTGTAAGTGCCTTCCATCTATTTTTATTTCATTTCCATTTTGGTTGCTCTTTCTTTTTCTCTTTTACTTTGCGTATTTGTAAGTAAACTACTAAAAATTGATTGATCTTTCGTTGTAGAAAATGTTGATTTAAGAGCCATCAAAGAGAATCTCAGCCAAAAAAGCAATGCAACATCCTTATTTTGATGATCTTGACAAATCTCAATTTTGATTTCAAGCCATTATAAAAGAGCATGTGAAGCTTAGCAAGGGAATCTCAAGTTACTCATTTGAAGTTAACCTCATAATGAGCACCTATGATGTAGACATTTAAAGAGAATCTTGAATGTATGAGTGACATTGTAAAAGATTTGTGAGAATGAAGTGCCTGAGGCATTGTAATAAGATTTAATTACATAATGAGATATACTCAAATATTGTAAGGTTTGAGTTCATGTTTGGTGTAGTAGCACCTTGTTCTGTAAATGCATTGAATAGGAAAATTTGCAAACTTTGAATTTTGAAATGTAAACAATGTGAAAAAGGTCATATAAAGGTCATGTAAACAATTTGCAACTTTTTTTCTGCAACGCGTGTGACCAAGCGGACTATTCCAACACATCTGAATAGGTATTTTTATGCTAGGCATGGTCCTCTTTTGCTCCAAACCACGTAGAATCGCTCTAAGCTATGTTCCATCGGATCGATCCCTTAAGGGTCCAAAGTACAAAATGGCTGCAAACTTTAGCATGTTATTACTTGGATACTATGACACTTGGAAAATTTTCATCTGATCCTACAAGATCATGTTGGACCCCTCTAGAAAAACCTCTCTTGGTTTTGGCTATCTCGGAGTGGTTTTCTCGTGGCGGCGTATTTTCACTTGATGGAAAAAGAATCAAATGCAAGCAGTGCAAAGTTGCAAAGTGGTGCAACTTTCGTTCTGCAACTTGTGTGACTAAGCGGACTATTACAATGCATCTGAATAGGTATTTTTACGCTAGACATGGTCCTCTTTCACACAAAAACAAGTGAAATCGCTCTGAGCTATGTTCCACCGAACCGATCCCTTAAGGGTCCAAAGTGCAAAATGGCTGAAAAATTCAGCATGCTATTACTTGGATAACATGATGCTTAGAAACTTCTCATCTAATACTATAGGATCACATTGAGCCCCTCTACAAAAACCTCTCTCAGTTTTGGCTATCTCAGAGTGATTTTCTCGTGGTGGCGGATTTTCACTTGATGGAAAAAGCATCAAATGCAAGCAGTGCAAAGTTGCAAAGTGGTGCAACTTCCGTTCTGCAACTTGTGTGACCAAGCGAACTATTCCAACACATCTAAATAGGTATGTTTACACTAGGAATGATCCTTTTTTTCACTGAAACACGTGGAATCGCTCTGAGCTATGTTCCACCTGATAGATCCCTGAAGGGTCCAAAGTGCAAAATGGCTGGAAACTTCAGCATGCTATTATTTGGATACCGTTACACTTAGAAACTTCTCATCTGATCCTAAAAGAATGCATTGGGACCCTCTAGAAAAACCTCTCTTGGTTTTGGCTAACTCCGAGTGGTTTTCTTGTGGCGGCGGATTTTCACGTGATGGAAAAAGTGTCAAATTCAAGATGTGCAAAGTTGCAAAGTGGTGCAATTTTCGCTCTGCAACTTGTGTGACCAAACTAACTACTCCAATGCATCCGAATAGGTATGTTTACGCTAGGCATGGTCCTCTTTTGCACCAAAACACATGGAATCGCTCTGAGCTATGTTCCACTGGATCGATCCCTTAAGGGTCCAAAGTGCAAAATGGCTGCAAACTTTAGCATGCTATTAATCAGATACCGTGATGCTTAGAAAATTCTTGTTTGATCCTATAGGATCATGTTGATCCCCTCTACAAAAACCTCTCTCAATTTTTCCTATCTCGGAGTGGTTTTCCCGTGGTGGCGGATTTTCACTTGATGGAAAAAGCATCAAATGCAAGCAGTACAAAGTTGCAAAGTGGTGCAACTTTCATTCTACAACTTGTGTGACTAATCAGACTGTTCCAACACATCCGAATAGGTATTTTTACACTAGGTATGGTCCTCTTTTTCACCGAAACATGTGGAATCGCTTTGAGCTATGTTCCACCGGATCGATCCCTGAAGGGTCCAAAGTGCAAAATGGCTACAAACTTCAGCATGCTATTACATGGATACCGTTACACTTAGAAACTTCTCGTCTAATCCTACAAGAAGGTGTTGGGCCCCTTTAGAAAATCCTCTCTTGGTTTTGGCTATCTCGGAGTGGTTTTCTCGTGGCGGCAGATTTTCACTTGATGGAAAAAGTGTCAAATTCAAGCTGTGCAAAGTTGCAAAGTGGTGCAACTTTCGCTCTGCAACTCATACAACCAAACTAACTATTCCAACACATTCAAATAGGTATGTTTATGCTAGGCATGGTCTTGTTTCGCACTGAAACACATGGAATCGCTCTGAGCTACATTCCACCGGATCGATCCCTTAAGGGTCCAAAGTGCAAAATGGCTACAAACTTCAGCATGCTATTACTCGGTTATCGTGATGCTTAGAAACTTCTCATCTGATCCTATAGGATCGCGTTGAGCCCCTCTACAAATACCTCTCTCAGTTTTGGCTATCTCAGAGTGGTTTTCCCATGGTGGCAGATTTTCACTTGATGGAAAAAGCATCAAATGCAAGTAGTGCAAAGTTGCAAAGTAGTGCAACTTTCGTTCTGCAACTTGTGTGACCAAGCGGATTGTTCCAACACATCCAAATAGGTATGTTAATGCTAGGAATGGTCCTCTTTTGCGCCTAAACACGTGGAATCGCTCTAAGCTATGTTCCACCAGATCAATCCCTTAGGTTGGAGGAGTCTAAAGTTGCAAATTTGTAAGTTGCTTAAAGCAACAAATTTGAAATGCAACGGTTACTTGTTTTGAAAGTTGGTTTTTAGTTACTTGAGGGCATGGATTAGTTAGACAAGGGTGTAAAACACTATGTAAAGCCTTGAGAGGCTCGAATGGAGGTTGTTGATGAACGTTTGGAGAAGATAAGATAAGAATTATTCACATTGTTCTCTATTTTTTATATTTCTTATACAAACTTGTTGATCCCGTACTTGGTACGACCTCCATCTTCATGTACGGTCCCAAGGATGACATGGATTGAAAGAGGGTTGAGTTCACATGAACCCATCTCTCATGATAATGAATGGCCCACTTAACACTCATTGCATGTAGGTGATGCTCACAAAGTTGAGGTACTAGGCCTTCCCAGGAGGTCACCCATCCCAGTACTACTCCAGCTCAAGCACTTAACCACGAAGTTTTTTCCCCAAGTTTAAGCCCACTTAGCTTGCAACCCTATTTGCAAAACCTTCAGAAAGTGTTGTGCCTTATGAAACATTCATTATAGATCCCCTTTAGCGCATCAATTTTTAAGTAGGACGTATTTTCTACGATGTGTCAAATTGTGATATTGCTATCAGGATTCAATTGTGTAGTTTTCGAGTATAAAAGAGAATAAGAAGGGAAGATCGGGGTAATCAATTTGCGGAATTATTTTTATTATTGAATTACCTAGTGTGGGATTGGTCTATATGAGAAAAAATTTATAATATGGGAGTATACGTTTCAAGCATATAATCCGGAAAGGACTCAAAGCTAGATGGATGAGTACAAAGTATCGATCAGGAAAGGCATCCCAATTCTCAAGGCCTATATATCAATGATAGGCAGATTTATATTCAAAGCTAGCACATGATTTTAATTGATTAATTAGAAAGAACTATTCTATTTATTTATCAAATTTCCGTTATCAAATTAATATTTGAATTAGATGTCATATTCAGAATTTATTTCATTTATAATTTGGCGACTCCGTTATCTATCTTAATAATATTGGATGACAACCTTTGTCAATCCAATAAGAAATAAATCAAAAATCTATTGATCCAGAGCTTGAGTCATTACAGTGGTATTAGAGCAAATGAACCTGCTAGACTTTGGGTATTGCAAAAAAATGACTTTCCATTAGAAGCATGGCAACCGATGATAGTGGTTGGCATTACTCAAGAAGGATGAACATCTTAAAGACATTTGCGGAAATTGGGACAAGTAACCTTCTTGTGGACTTAGGGTTTCAATATTTGATCTAAAACATGTTCCACCATTTCTTCAGTAGGATCAAGAACACACATAATGAAGGTGTGTTTGCAGCCATGAAATATTATGGTTCGAACTATCCAAAAGAGTGATGTTTTATCTCGACCACCCATATCTATACCATGGTTTGTTTGGAAACAAGGATGGGTTCTCTCTTCATTGGCATATACATTATTCCTCGACGTGTTCACACTAGTGTTACAAGACTTGGACTCGCCTCGGACTTGACAAGCCAATTTTTGACTTGGACTCGGGCTCGGAGCCCAGACTCGACAAATAGAAAAACCTAAGAAATTCAAAGATTTTTAAGGATTTAAAACTTGTTTCATGCACCCTTTAATAAATAAACCTTAAAGACACAATAGCATCATCAAATAGAAATTACTATGATCCCATACACAAACATACATCAATCACATAAGTATAAGCATCAATAAAAGATATTTGTATTAACATAGAAATTTCTTTGAATACACGTAACTCATAACTATTGAACCATCAATTTAGAATGCAAATATGGATAGGCATCGATAAAAAATATTTGTATTAACCAAATAGCCATGTAGGTATACATCAATATATGTTGATATAAGTATGAAATATATGTACAAAATAGCCATATAGGCTTACGAGAATGCCATCTAGGCATATAATGTCAAATATGTCTAATAAATAATATGTACAAAACTACCATGTAGGTATACAACAAAGGACTCTGGAATCAAAAGTCATTGCTCTCCATGCCCTGGAAATAAAATATTTCCCTTTCCTTTTTGCTCAGATGGCGATAGGTCTGTCACTCATTTTTGTTGTGCTCGTGGAGTTCTCCTGCTACTCCTCCTAGGGTTTAGTTCTTGGTGAAGTTTTAACTGTTACAATAAGAAGTAAAGACATGAATATATCGAAATTACATTATAAAAAATGATATATTTGACAAAATAATCACTTACAGCCATCTCACGATCTCTCTCCACAAGGGAAATATCCTCACGCCCATGCTCAGGCGTGCTCAAGCCCTGTATAAACCATACAAATAGAAATTAAACTACGTGAATCAATAATGGTTTGATTTTTCATTAACTAACATCTATAACAACAAATGTAAATTGAAATTTACTAATTTGCCTCATACTTCTTCTGTCAGAGCCATCGAAGATTGTATAGCAGATGTGACACCAATATCCATTTCCCTCGTCACATTCAGAGGTGTATCGTCTCACAACAACTGAAAATAAAACAACAAAATATTCAACGTAATCAACGATGTGCATATAAACTACACAAATCTATTAAGTACTTGATTCATTAGTTAAGCTCTTTATCCTATTACTTGTGTGAAGGTTTGAGTAAATCCACCGCCGTTGGGAAGTGTTCCATCAAAACCTCCAATATTAGTTTGTTCAACATCCAAAATTGCATATTAAATTACCATTCGTAAAACAATGCTATTAACATGCAATAAATTTATAATTGTTTACTAGTTACATACCCTAGCGATAGGTGTACTGCAAAAATAGGTTGGTGGGGGGCCAGTGTATCCAGTCTCAACACTGTGACCCTGTAATTTTATTATAATCATAAAACATTTAAATAGTTAATCTTGCATTTCAAAATCGAAATTTAATAAATTAAATTCAATCAACACATGCACTAACTTTTACCTGACTATCAATGCCATATGCCTCATGCAAAATGTCAGCTGCCCTCTCCATCTCCATAGCTGCAGACGGATCTTGCGTACCAGTCTCCTGAGTGTTGGTGGGGTCATATGAACAAGTAGCCCCGCAAGATTGACACACATGTTTTCGAAGGCCACCACTCGAAGACTCCCTTAGATGGCATTGTAGAATAGGGCTAGTATGATGGATGACACTCTGTGTGAAAGTGTTGATTGCCTACAGTGTCTCTACGTCAGCACTTTCCTTCACAACGAAAGGAATAACAACGTGCTCACGAGGTGGCCTAGCGAGAGCTTGTCTACCTTGCCGTGTAGGATCTGACTATGCACCAGGTCTATCCTGAGCTGACCCCCCACCTCTCCCCTGGAAATCCCTCATATCAAAATAATTTGAGATTTTATTCAATATGAACTCACTATATAGTTTCCTAAGGAAATATTGCGAGACCTCGCAATTGTTGCACGGTGGGTAATCAAAGACCATGTACCACCTATCATAAAATTGGTCCCTAACCTGGTGGTGGTGGCACCAATGGATAGGAAACCTCTTCGCATTGAGGGTAAGATTTTGATTTGTGCGTGGGTCGGTGAATAATGAGCACAAATCACCTTTTGTAATTTTTAAATCTTTCACATCCTTGTATGATAGTTTATTTGCATAATAATCCATAGCCGCCTGCCTCCTATCTTGTCATCCAGTTAATTGTTTGCTAATTGAATCTACATTTTTTAACATATCTTTTAATGAATTTACTAGGGTCATTCTTTTTGCGGTTGAACCATTTGGATCACTCAATCTACTGATCAAATCCTCACATCTCTTTTTGTTGTTCTCAATTTCACTCATTAAATTTTGTTGTGCCAGGACGGGGTTGAGTCATTGGTGGAGGAGGTTGATGTTGTGGTTGATTTTGATCTTGAGGATTTGGTTGGTCTTCCTGTTGAGGATTTTGAAGGTTTTCAGGTTGATTTGCATCTCCTAAAAATTCAAACAAATAGATATCAAATTCAACCTAAAACTAACTAATTCAAAACAAAAACCATAGAATCCTTATCTCTCACAACTCCTCGTCATCGTGGCGCCATTGTTGCGAAGAAATAGGGATTGTTGGTGAAGAAATCTGTTGAAATTCTCCTCCTAGAACTTGAGCGCGAAATTGTGGTGGTTTTGGCCGCGACCGCAAAAGAAAACCAGTCGAAATCCGAATGAGAGATTTGCATTTTTTTTTTCTTTTAACAGTCAATAACGCGAGCCCGTTATTGGTTTGTAGTTGCTGAGCCTCAGGCTCGGCATAACAAGCCATAATGTGAGAGCATTATAACTCACTCACATTATGTTTTTTCAAATATTTTTTTAGGGGGTGTCCACAGAATTGCTACCCATTTCCATGCACCCGCCCGTATGTCTTTTTTTTTGCCAAAAAGCAGTGTTTGGTATTTTTTTCGTTATAAATTAACATTCATCGATTTTTCAAATAAATTACATTTTTAGAAAGTAGACTCCATTCTAAAAATTAAAAAAAAAAAATCAATTAGTTTCCAAAATTTGTAGGGGTAGCACGGCCAAAATTCTATTTTTTCAAGAAATGTCTACTTCGAAAATTAGTAAAAAATCAAATATTCATTAAAAAATTAACAGAAAAATCGTGCACTAACTACATACTGTTAGCTAACTTTTGACTATTGCGATTTTAAAAATACTAAAAAAAATTTCACCATACGAGGGTCATACAAGAGTTGCTATGTTATGTTTTTCTAACAAAAACAACACCAATTTGTGTACGTTCCTTGTTTGAACCCCTTAGTCTCAACCATTTTCAAAATAAATTAGTAGTTTAGAAAGTAGACTCGGAGCACTTGAATCCTTCTTTTTGTTCCATCTCAAAATTTTGTGTGTAAGTATCCTCAATTTCCTGTCCGAGGTCAGTATTTTCTGATTTCAGAAAAAAGTTGTCCACTTAAGTCCCCTTTTTGGGAACCATCTTTGTGCACTTACCCATGTTTCCCATAGAAATTTGGATTATGATGTCCTCCTCCTTATAACTGGAGAAGTACTCTCTAACTCCTATCATATGAAATGATACCCCACTATCTATATACCAAAAACCCTATGAGGTTGAGCTAACCATACAAGTTATGAGTGCAAAATCATACTCCATTCTACTAGAAAGCTCATATGCGCTTGGTGAATCTTTTGTCTGCATCTTGCCTTTCTTTTAGTTTTTCTTCCTTTGCAAGAAATCACTGACATAGTAGCCAAACTCGTGATAGCCATAGCACTTGATCTTAGACAAATCCTTCTTCTTCTTCTCACTTTTTGGATTTGATCCTTTGCTATACCCCTTCTTCGCTTTCCCTTTTCCGGCTAGGGCAACGTTTTCCTATTCCACCTCACTTTTATGACTATTACTGCTGGTTCCACTGACAAGACTTAGTCTAATCTCCTCCTGAGTGAAGTCACTCCATAGTCAATCCCAACTCAGTAAGGTGTCTCTTCCATTAATAACTTGAACAAAGACATCCCACTACTTAGTAAACCCATTTAGGGCTATTTGTACTAGCTCGTCATCATCTGGTTTATCTCCAACAACTACCAACTCATCCTTGATAAGTCTAAGCCTAGTGAGGTAGCTTGTAATGTCTTCTCCCTTATTCATCTGGGCATTCCTCAACTTTTCTCTAATAATTAGCTTTCGGTTAGTGGTAGCATTCTGGTATAGATTCAGAATGGTATCCCACATCTTCTTCATTGTACCTAGCTCTATGACTTGCAAAACTATATGGTCCTTAATAGTGTCAAGGATTAGCCTCCTCACCTTGGCATCTTCCTTCTTATATGCTAAGAGCCATGTTGGATCTGTAGGTACATCTACAACACTAGTCACATATTCCTTGATACCATTCTCTTCCAACAATAAAGAAATTTTGGCTTTCTAGACACCAAAATTTGAGGCTCCATCCAATCTATCCTGATCTCTTAAACTTGTTGAGGCCATGAGTAAAACCTAAATAATTCTGAAGAGGTTGAGCTAGGTTTTATAAACCCTTGATTTTTCCTTCATGTTCATATGTTGAGCCTTTTCTACCCTTAGATTAGCTCTGATACCATGTGAAAATTCTATTGCAATCACTTATTATTAATCTCGTATCTATATAGATTATTTGGCTACTAAAAATTAATTCACAACAAATATTGAAAATAACACAACTGCAATTTCACAAATAAAACCACAGGAATAGAGAAGAAAGCATGCAAAATAATAAACACAATATTTTTGGACAAATTATCCCTAGAAAAACCCTGAAGGGAAAACCAATGCTGCATATGAGGAATTTTATTAAACTTTAGAAAATCAAGGAATACATAAACTATTTGCCTCTTACTGGCAGAGCTCCGGCAATATTTTTTCTTCGAAAATTATTCCCTCAATTTCTCCTACTGAAATTTCACTACTGCTATCTCCAATGCTATCACTGCACCCTTTCTATAACTGCAAATCTATTTGTTATCACTACAAATCTTTCACAAGTGTGTGTTCTCCAAATGCCCATTGATCCCCTTTTATAATCATCTCATTGAAAAATCAATGGCCACGATTTAATCTCAAACAATGGATAAGATTAACTAGACTCTAACAAACCCTAACGAAAAGTCTCTAGAGGAACCAAATAATTAATTAATTAATATTCTTGGGTTTGGAGACACCTGTCCAAGCTACATAAATTAACATTTACAAGGCATTTGAATGGACTCTAAGAGAGTGGAAACTGGCAATTGTAGGCATGAATCCACAATTAAGATATTTTTTGTGTTATTGTCATGACAAACTTATGGTTTTGAACAATTGAATTTTATTGGACTCATTTAATATAAAGCCAATTTATCTACCAAGAAGACCCGTCAGTGAAAGGCTATTTTTCTACATGACACTTCCTTTAAATTGCAAGGCTTGTGACGACTTGTGTAATAGTATGATCCAGTCATTAGAAAGCTAAAAATGCATGAGATTTTGAAAAGGATTAGAAAAATATCATTTGGTAAGTGTCTACATTATTTATAAAATAATAGTGTATGTACAATAAGGGTGGGTGAAATAATTTTCATTTTAAAGTTAAAATGAGAATAAAATCTAAAATAAAAATAATAATAAATTGTTATGTAGCAAGAGTTAAAGTACTAATAAGAGGAGGGTTTTGATCATCTAGTTTATATGAAACATCAACTAGATTTGAAGTATCAATAGGAGGCTCCCAACAACATTATCAACTTTTTTGTCTTCACCTAGAGGCTAAGTGTCATGAATATGCAATATAGCATGATCAATTTGAGGAAATTTGTCAAACTTTGACTAGCCACTTAACCCATAACCAAGAGCCTATGGAGAGGCAAAGTGGTGATAGATTAGCTAAGACAATCCCCTCTGAGACAAGCGCTTGGTTTTATACATTACACCTCATATTTTTATAGTGATTTTTCTTCAAAAATAAATGCATTGGAATAAATGAATTTTCATCCAATTTTGAATACAAAAAGAATAGGAAATGAGAAATGGAGATGTTATTTAAAGATGTTGATCTAGACAAACTCAAGGATTGAAAATGATTAGCAAAGTTATTGATGAAGTGAACATAGAAAATAAATCAAAAAATAAAAGATGAATCCAAGCAACCTAAATTTGAGTTTAATAAGGAGATCATTTTTCTTTGTGAACTCTAATATCTATCATTGAAAGATTAGTTTTATGTCATAAGGATTCTCCATCTACACCCTCATTTTTTATTGTTCTCCTTCCCATAACTTAAGCTAATTTGATGGAGTTCAAGTTGAAGAGAAGGGAGAAAGATAGGTAATAAGGATTAGTTGTGTGTTCTAAATTGTTTGACATGGGATATGAGTTTGCATGGTTGTCCATGATAAGAGTGATATGTTTGAAAATGTATTTGAGAGTCTAGAATAAGTGAACATAATCAAGAGGTGCCATATTATATATGTGGATTCTTGAAATGTGTTCCTTTCTAGGCTTTTATTAGAAATGTACTTGTACATGATCATCATATGGTCATTTTCGTAATGCCAACCCAATAGAGGCATTAGGTGTATGCAATTGATTATTAATATTTAAAATGAATTAATGCATTTTCCTTGTTTGGAGTTATTTAGGCATATACTTCACGCCACAAACCTTTCTTCATTTGGGAGAATTATTTTGTTAATGATTTCAAATCCACTACTCATGAGCTTGAATTGAACATTTCCTTCTTGAGCTCTTTGTATTTGAACTCTTGTTGGTGATCCAAGAGGTTGTTGAAGGAATCTACTATGATTGTGGCTTCTACCTAAGATTTTTATATTCTTGGTTAATATTATGGTCATGCCAACGGTTAGTATGAATAGGGTCATCACAAATGTGGAAATCATAATGAGTAAAACTTTGGCTTATATTCATCAAGAACCAACTTTAATATATTTATTCTTAACTTAAACCTAGGAACTTGTAACCTATGGATATGATGACAAGTATTTGGAGATGAGGTATTTAACCACGATGTACCTCAACCATTTCAAGTCATTTGTATAGCAATCTTATAAACATATGTATCCTTCAAGTCCATGGTCTTCGACATTAAATTTTCTAAAATGCTATCATCTTGTATGACATAAGTATTTTTGCTTGTTTTGATACAGTTTTACTTAAACACCATTCAATTAAATGATTAAAAGTCAATAACAATTTTACACCTCATTCACACAAAAAAATGATAAATAATTATTCTATTTTTATCAAGATCAAAATTTACCTTTATATAAAAAATATTTAAAAATAGCTCTTTTTATTATATAAATTACCATGTCATTTGAAGTGTAATCCATGCCCTTACGTATTCACAATAGACAATTCTCTCATCTAAAACTCGCTTGCAAAAGAGAAAAAAAATGATTACTCCTAAAGAAACATATTCAGACAAAGCGCCACATAATAAAACTACTTTCTCTTTTATCATAAAATAACCATTAAGAGCATGTATTTATTCCCTTGGTATGGAAGACCATGTAAATATAGAACACAAATATTCTAAGCCTTTGTTACTTCATCCATGTGCCTTTGAGATTGTTGTTTTTCCTTTCAAGAGACGTGAATATCGTGAATACATTGATTGCTAAGTGGTTTCCATTAGATCATCTCTATTTCTGCTATAAAACTTTATTGACATCTTATTATTAGTGTTTTCCATTGGTGAAGGAATGAAGTAATCCCAACCAACCACATTTCATGGCTCTCAACTCGGAAGATAGGAAATACGTAAGGCTTTGTTTAATCATTTATCATAAGATGTTCCCCATATAAAATGGTGGACATTCTTCTATGCCTTGAAGAAACTAATTTTAATGTCTCTCAATTATCTTAGTCTTGAGTTTGTAATAAATTATTAAAAGGAATGAATAAAATTGCATTTAGTAGAAGTGACAAGTAGGTCTCAATATATCCACTCTTTTCATTCCCATCACTTTATCATAATAGTGAATGGGTCATAGGAAATATGGAGAATATAATTTAAACAATTAAAAATCTAAAAAAACTACTTTCTCAATCTTGCATATGTTCTCACGTTTGATTACTAGAGATAAAGGGGTTGGATTCAAATGGGTTGGATTCAAATGACTTTGATCTATGATTATTTTTACTTTTATGACAAACAAAATGTGAGTGTGTTATAATGCATTCATATTATGTCTTGGATGCAACAAAAAGTGGTTGTGGTCACTTTTTGGTCCCCTATCTTTGTGCACACATCCTAGATCATTTGTTGAATATATAACGTATAATTGATTCCTTTGAAAAAAATCTTCTTGTTCGATTCCTCTTTTGTGCTTGATTTCACTTGAAAATGCTTACTATGGTCTAATTATTTTTAAAATTGAATATAATATGACTCGCCAAGAGATTTTAAGACACCTGCATAAAAATAAAAATAAAAAAACCTACAAAAATCGTTGTTGTTGGGCTATATGTATAAAATAGAAAGTTATAGAAATTCAATAATAATGTGTTATTAAAGATAGAAAAATAATGTATCTATTAGAAATGGGTACCTATTTTAAAATAAGTATGCATTATAAAATGTGTACACATTCTAAAAAGGAATGGGTACTCATTTTCATTTTAAAATGGGTATCCGTTAAATAAAGAATACGTATTATATAAAATTTGAAATTTACATCTTATCCTTTTGGTTTGGTCTTAGGCTTGGAAACCCAAACCTAAGTGTTGGACTTGTAAGTGCAACATGTTAATAACAAGAATAAAAGTTCACTTTAGCAAATATAACTTATGACTTCTTTTTTTTTTTAAAAGACTAAATTAAAATCCATTATAAATGACAATGTCTAGTATTCAAATATGTAATTTTTTTATTGTTGAACATATTTTTCTATTTATTAATTATTTTTTACTAGAAATGGTTCATAATCTTCAAATGAAATGTATTAATATTTTCTTAATAACTTTTGATTTTTATATCAAGTCTCTTTTAGTAGGTTTAGGTCCACAAACATCAATTCAAGAATGTACTAAAGATTAAGTTGACACACACAAACAAGTATACACTCATGAAAGTGAACCAAGACAAACAAACAATTAGATTATAAAATCAACAATCTTCATTTAACTCAAAATTAAAAATCTAAAACATCCATAAATTAATAAGTTATGTATCATCTTTCCATCATCACTTACCAAACTAAATATTACTTTTATATATTTCAATATAATTAACATTTATTTAAATATCATCCTTTTAATTTAAACTATTGTTATAATTTAATTAACTACGTATAAGGGCTTTTTCCTTCGACATTAGTATAAACATTGAAAACTATTTTGGCCCCGCGAAAGCAATCACATGCTTCGTTTGTCCAACAAGTCTTGGTCGCTTTAGAGCATTTTACCCCGCTCTTCCCGCTGAAAATTAAGGTTTACAAAATGAGCTGGCTTGCACTCTACGTTTCCAAACAGTAGACAAAAGGTTCACGCTTCTGTACGGGAAATATTATTTATTAATACAACAGTCCAACTCACTAATAGACAAAAGGTTTACGCCTCTGTACGGAAAATATCATTTATTAGCCAATAGTCACTCGCGACCTGGTGTTACCTTAATGCCGATATTTCAACGTTGTTTTCTCGCATATTAAGTATAGGCTGCCTTCCAGATATTTTAGAACTCTACCTAGGGTTCACTTGAGTGACGGAGGCATCATTTACTGACGGAAGAGTTGATGCAGATGACGTCGTCGTCCCAGATGTCCCCGTTTCATAACCCTCCACCCCTGACCTTAACTTCACTCCTGATTTTGGTCCATAGCTTTTGATCATGTTTATGAATGCAGGCTTTTGGGGATTTGGTAGTGTGACAGAACCGCTGGATATCATCACAATAACATTCGACATGGTTGGACGAAGTGTCGCATCCGCTTGTACGCACAAAAGCCCAACCTGGATATATCTCAACGCTTTCTCCTCTGGACATGTTTCTACCACCGTTGAATCCACCATATTCGAAACATCTTCTCCTTTGTATACTCTCCATGCCTGCATCACATATCATCAATTCATCGCATCTTGGCTGTTTGGCTTTGAAAAGCGCATTATGAAGATATTAATTGCTTACCCATTCTAACAGGTTTTGCATTTCGTAGGGAATAGTGATATCACTATTTTTTCTTCCACTCAGAATCTCAAGCAGTAGCACTCCGAAACTGTAAACGTCTGCTTTAACTGATAGCTGCCCTTGCATTGCATACTCCGGAGCCATGTAACCGCTGCAATATGAATACATTAATTTACCAAATCACCAAACAAACCTACAAATCCTTAGCAATCAGTGATATAAATCTAAGTACTCAGCACAGCATCGTGATTGTGAGGGTCCTTACTATGTGCCTGCAACTTTTGTATCGACATGCGTTTCATCTGCAGCAAATAATCTAGCCAGACCAAAGTCAGCAATCTTGGCATTGAGTTTGTCATCAAGTAAAATGTTGTTTGCTTTAATATCTCTGTGAATAATTTTCAACTGTGAATCCTCGTGAAGATAGAGAAGGCCACGGGCGATTCCAATTATAATCTTATAACGCTTTTCCCAACTTAACTCTCTGCGCTTTACTGGATCTGTAATCCCAATTCTTTTACTTCTGTTATATCTTAAAGCAAAAATCTTTACAGCTTTATAAATAGTGCTTGCCTTAAAACTTACCAAAAAGAAAAGTGTCCAAGCTCTTCTTGGGAAAGTATTCATAAACAAGCAACCTTTCATCTCCCTCAGCGCAACATCCTAACAGCTTCACAAGATTTCGGTGCTGAACATTGGCCAGCAGCTTCACTTCATTCATAAATTCTCTCGTACCTTGCGTAGATCTTGCAGACAGCTTTTTCACTGCTATTTCCTTTCCGTCTCTAGTTGTTCCCTGAAACATCACAACAGATTCAGAGCTGCATATGCTTCTTTAAACTGAGTCTTGTAATTAAGGATTGGAATTCAATCCCACCTTGTAGACGGCACCAAACCCTCCCACTCCAAGCTTTTTACTCTCATCAAAATTTTATGTCGATTCTGCAAGTTCTTCTAAGCTGAACACAAAATGTTTCTCCTCAATAATTAATCTGGCTTCAGAGGAATATCTCTGCCTCTCTGTAAACAAGTGGAGTGGATAAGCTTAAAGTATTAAATGTTGTATTTTAACTAGAAAAAGAGAAATGCCAATAACAGAGATTTTTTTTGATGCAGCACCTTCGTTGTGGGTAGGTCGAATTATTGGCCTCCCATAAATGGCAGATGCCACTCTTTTTCTCATTGCAATCAGACAGATAACTAACAACAAAATCAGGGTTCCCACAAGCCCCAGTATTATGGGTAATGTTATTGAGGACTTTCCTGCAGAGTAGATCTTCATGGTTATTCACTGAAACTGTGTTACTCAGGATCCCTTACACTATCTACCCAATAAATATCTATCAAACAAATTAAAGAGTATAACAGAAGACAAATCAAAAAATTTATACTATTTGAAATCGTCTGAAAAGTTCATTAAGTATGTTACCAGAACTATGGGCTTCTGTTGGAAATCCCTCAGGTGACATCGACTCTGCTGAGCCAAAAAAAGGGTATATCTCATATCTTATTCTGCAGTTTGTACCCAGAAGCTGAGCTCCATTCTTCATTAAGCAACACTTTTCTCCTTCTTGCCTCGCAGAGATCAAGCACTTCTTGCAATTTTCTATGTCCACAACTCTCCAACACTGGACTAAACCGTATACTTTTCTGGAGCTGGTGTAGTTGGCTGATCCTATAGCGAAACCCTTATTTGCAGGCTCATAAGCTTTCTCAGACAGATTCTTCAGAAGATTAATTACTGCAGCCTTATAATCCTCTAAATTGCTAGTGATATCATTATCGTTGGGAAGGGAAGATGCGCCGATAGCTGCTTCCGAGAAGAAATCATAGTTGTCATAACGCAAGAAACAGTCATCCATCAATACTTGCCCACCTATGTCATTGCCGCACTGTTCACTAACAGCTTTATATGCACTCTTCGAACAGTCAGAACACCTCTTCGCTGATATATTCCCGACACACTGTAAAAGGCCGTAGACCGCGTAGGGAGATTGACCGTATGAAGAATTAATAAACCCCGGAGTTTCAGATGTATTACGAAACAAATCATTGAGAACGTTGTTCAAGTTTTTGGAATATGGGCCGCCATCAGGATAAGTTGCATCATTGTCGCAGCTTGAATATCGGTATTCACATATAACCCAAGAAGAACTCAATACAGAGAGCAAAACAAGAATGGAAAAGTTAGAGTCACACCTCATCTTCTTCCTTGTTAACTGGGAAGATTCCTGCAATTAGAGCAGAGTTCGATCTGCAAAGTCTCAAACGCAGCAACATCACATTATAGGCAATATCAATTGGGGGCGAGATTAACCGATTTAAAAAAATAAAAAATGTTTAAGGGTCGATTATCCGAGGTGGCTGTAGTCTTTATCCACTCCGCCAAAAGTCAGGGGTCGGTGAGCGACTTAAGATAAGGGAAAGTGGCAGCTGTAGTTTATAAATTTCCTTGGGTAGATCGCTCAATAATAAAGGCGCTTTTAAGATGAAAACTGTGTGTGTTCCTCTTTATATATTATATAAATAATAATGATAATAATTATATAGTAAAAATTAATTATTAATTTTTATTTATAGTGAATATTGTATGAATCATTATATAAATATATTATAAAATAATTATTAATATATTGTAATAAATATAATATATTATAATTAGTATTAATGATAATATATTAATATTTAATAATATGAAATAATTATTAAATATATTATATAATATTAAATATAGTTTTAATTTTATTTTTTTGATTCGTAAGATTAGGTATTATATTAAAATTTAGCAAAACATTATAGAGTGTCCACCATGGAAAGGTATGCAAAGCACCACCCAAGACTATCCAACTAGCCCAACCGCCTCAAATCGACCACACAAGGTCAGATAAAGAGAAGTAGCAAAATGTGGGAAAACATATACTTAAATTCCCACCAACCCTAAACCGTACAAACTGAAACTAACTATCAACCACGCCTAAAATATACAACTATAGCAGGATAAAAGTACAAAGCTGTGTCACACTTTTATAAAGGAATCGGCTAAACTCATCAAACTTTTAAACTTGAATCACTAAAAAGTGATATATATATATATATATATATATTTTGAATTTGAAAATGATGTAAACTAATAAAATATTTATTTTTTAGTATATTTTATGTTTGTATTTTTTTAAAAAAAAATAAAAATTATTTGAATATATATTTTATAAATTAATACTATAATTTAGATGCTGATAAAATGCTGAAAAATGAAGTTACATGAGACGCCAATCTTTATATAGTAAATTTTATTTTTTGTTCTTCAATTTTTTTGTGTATTTATAACTTGAAACTTTGGGGCATGTATATCTTTTGTTCCCAGTTTTGATAAATATATATTTTTAAATAAATATTAAAATGTGTGTATTAAAACTTAGTTATTTCCAGTTGACGTAAACTTTCATATTAATTATTTATCTAAATAGAAAAAAATATATCATCTTGATATAGATTCTTGTGTCTAGGGCATCATATTTTTTTCAAAATTTTCTAATAAATTTTACTATTTTTTTTTGACATGGTAATCAACCTAATGTTTTGTGCTGATAACCTACATTTAGTAAAAATAAAAAAGGAAAATATAAATAATACATAAACTATTAAAATATCTAATTTTTTGAGAACTAAACTTATGGATCTACAAAAGGGTATTTTTTATATTTAAAAAAAATAAAATTTACATGAGTAGAAATTGTTGAAACATCAAGTTTTTCAAATAATTTTATTTTTTTGGTAAATTGGATTCAAAGTGGTGCTAAATATGCATTTAGCCAACAATTTTAGTTGGAAAAGTTATGGACATATATAACTTAGCTAGAATGAATCTTAGAAGATCATATGTTTGATCGAAATTAATTTTTAGTTAAAAATACTTAAATTTACTTGTGTTGATAAGTTGGCCAAAAGTGTGACACAAATTTGTGTTGATACTCAACATTTATATACTAGCACTTGCCTAACCTAGAAAGCCATTAGCAACAACAAAAACTTTGAAGTCCAGAATCCTAGTGCAACCAAAGGAGTGAGCGAGCTTAAGCACCTATAGCAAATAGTTCGTGCCCATTGTCGCAACTTGTTTGTGTTCTACTAGAGCCATCCCCTTCAAGTCGAGTATGAAGGGGTAGTATTTCACCACTTCACTAGGCTTGTAGAAGGAAGGAATATCACGAGGCCTCGACACACCCATCCCCAGGATGGCAATGGTAAGAATTTCTTCCAGACCAACTAGCAATTCTGCATAGAAGAGCCACTTCACCAAAGCCTTAGTGTCCTTTGCCATCCTGACCTCTAGCAAAACGGCCAAGAATTTGGAAGTAATGTGTGTGCCTACCCACTTGGTTTTGTTGTTCTTGATGAATCCTTTGCCCAAAAACATTTTCATCGCAGCGAGAATAAGTAGATCATATTTCTTCAGTATTCGCTTAAGGCACTGATCAGAAACCATGCCATGGAAAGCCATCTCCTGAACCGAACTATCCAATTGGATAGGAGTATCAACACCAATATTTTTTAATGTCTTTGTAGACTTCTTGACAAAAAACTTAGAGCATTCACCCATTGCAGTGAGACACAAACCCTCACCAATGCCACATAGGAGCTCAAAGATGTTGTCATGTGGAGAGCAAATCACCTAGTTCGACCAAGTTTTAAAACTACAATGGAGACAAAGTTCTTATCAAGATATAATGAAGGTGACAGGTGTTAAAACCTACCGTGCCAAGAGCCAGTCCGTCCAACTCATCATTTCCACCAATTTGCACGATTTATTCTTTTCAAAAATCCTTAGGACGGATTTGAGGTGATTGCACAATCCTCCAAATTGAGGGCTTTGTATAATGCCTTAATCTCCCATCATTACGCTGCCAGGATGAACTAGTATGACATAGATGGTGCCAATCACATCCCAAACATTACCACATCATCATGTGTCACCCATGTCCATCGATGTGGCAAAGAAGCGGTTAAGCTAACTATATACCCTGACCCACCCACAAGAAGTGTGTGGTAAAGGTGCCCACCCATCCACCCACAATGTAGTTTGAAAATATTGATTATTATTAATATTTTTAATATTTATTAATTGTTATTATATAATAAAAATTATTTATTATATTAGGGTGATCCCACAATAGTGGTTTACAATTTTTGGCCAAACTGGACATTGAAATAATTTTTTTTAACTAAATCTTCACATTCATGCACATATAGCGGCTAAACCGCAAGGAATTTGAAGATGATGCAAACTACAATCTTGTCACATTTTGTCTTTAGACTCTAAAAATATTTTTTTCGAATTTTTTGGAATCAAATTGCACTTATTTTTCCATCTCCCATGAAAACTAGTTTTTTTTTAGAAAACAACATTTTAAAAAAGTGACGCACACCGTATAACACATAATTTATTTTTGATGAAGGATAAAATTCTAATTCTTTCAAATTTAGATTTGTAACTCGGATATCTAGTCCTTCCACTTGGTTAGATAGTTTTTTATTGAATATTTTTTCTTTAATCCAGTTTCGAAGTCAAACCAATTACAATTCAGACATAGCGCGACTATATAACGCGTAACTTTTTTGTATACATCAAAATTCAATTTTATTTTTTTTGTTAGATCAAGGACTTCAATATCTGGCGCATTCATATTTTTCAATTTTTTTTTTTGATAATCTGCTATTTTTCCACATGTGCAGAACATAGACCTTCATTTTCGATGAAAAACCTATGTTTAATAAAACTAAAAAAACAAATACATAATAAAATCAAAACATATTAAAATTATATTCGTTGGATAGCTCGTTCTGAGGGCTACCTGATTCCTATTGGGTTCGTGAAGTCTCCTCCATTTTCATCCTCAACCCGAACTTCGAAGGGCAAAAAATCTAGTTTTTTGGTGCCAAAGAGCAAGGAGGTGGGAAAAGGGGGGTTCGGGCGAACTAGGGTTCATTCGAACCCCCTTCAATATGCATTTTTGTTTCATTTTTTGGGTGGAAAATGTGGGCCTAGTAATTAATGGGTTCCGTCGAACCCCTTTTTAGTTCGGTCAAACTTGTAGGTTCATTCGAACCCCTAAAATAGTTTTTTTTTGCCATGGGATCATTTTTTCTCAGTTTTCCTTCCTCCATCAAATTGTAAATCACTATTGTGGCTTCACCCATTATTTATTATTAATAGTAAATATAGTATATATTATTATATAAATATATTAATCATCATTATTATTTAAATTATATTTAATAATAATCATTAATATATTATAATAAATATAATATATTATAATTAGTATTAATGATAATATATTAATATTAAAATAATATGAAATAATTATTAAATATTTTATATAATATTAAATATAGTATATATTATTATATAAGTATATTAATAATTATATTAGGGTAAGTGCACCAAGATGGTTCCCAAAAAGGTGACTTAAGTGGACAGCTTTTTCCTGAAATCAGGAAATACTGACCTTGGATGTGAAATTGAGGATACTTAGACTCAAAATTTTGAGATGGAACAAAAAGAAGGATTCAAGTGCTCCGAGTCTACTTTCTAAACTACTAATTTATTTTGAAAATGATTGAGATTAAGGGGTTCAAATGAGGGACGTACACAAATTGGTGTTGTTTTTGTCAGAAAAACATAACATAGCAACTCTTGTACAACCCTCGTATAGTAAACTTTTTTTTAGTAAAAATCGCAATGGTCAGAAGTTAGCTAACAATATGTAGTTGATGCACGATTTTTCTGATAATTTTTTAATAAATATTTGATTTTTTACTAATTTGTGAAGTGGACATATCCTAAAAATAGAATTTTGGCCGTGCTACTCCTACAAATTTTGGAAACTAATTGATTTGTTTTTTTTTTAATTTTTTAATTTTGTAGAATGGAGTCTAGTTTCTAAAAATGTAATTTATTTGAAAAATTGATGAACGGTTAATTTATAACGAAAAAAATACCAAACACTTCTTTTTGGCAAAAAAAAGACATACAAATAAAATAAATTATGGATGAAAGACTTAACATTTTCAGAAAGTGAAAAAAATTACATCGTTGGATAGTTAAGAGATAACCCAACATTACCCATGTGCTCGATTTTTTCGATATTGAACCACATGCGATCCTGACAGTGAGCACAAACTCGATTATGAGAAATATGGTGGATTTTTTAAAAACACGTCTCTGGTCGTTGGGAATGCCCTCCAAACCTTTGGGTTGGAATTCCAAGGCAATACCAAGCTTAAAGTTTGGTAATTCTCAAAGCAAGATATAACGTGAGTGCGTTATAACGCGCTCGCGTTATATCTCACTTTGACATGGTTTTTGCTTCTGCGGGGAACATGTCTACTGAACCATAATGCGAGCGTGTTATAATGCGCTCGCGTTATGTCTTACTTTATCCTAAATGCTAATATATTAATGTATGTTGATATATTTTTATGTACATGTATGTATGTATGCTTGTATGGATGTAAGACTATATGTACAAATTTATTATGCTTGTATGTATGCATTTATGTATGTCTTTAGACGAAGGGAGAATTTTGAGAGAGTCTAGAGAGATGGAGAGGGGGTCGAAGTGAGAGTTTAAGAGAGAGGGAGTGGGAGAGAAGGGGTTGGATTGAGAGGGACTTAGCTAGGTAGGGTGGGAGGGATAGAGGGAGGGAGAGAGAGAGAGGGGGGATAGAGAGAGAGAATTGATGGAGAGGGAGAGAGAGAGAGGGGGGTGGGAGAGAGAGAATTGAGGGAGAGGGAGAGAGAGAGAGACAAAGAGAAAGAGAGGGTTATGTAGGTAGGGTGCGAAAGGGAGAGACTTGAGAGTGTGAGAGGGAGAGACTTGAGAGGGTGAGGGGGGTGAGAGGGAGAGACTTGAGAGATAGGTAGTGAGAGGGAGTGTGAGAGAGAGGGAGTGAGAGAGGGTGGTAGGGATTGATTGAACGAGAGGTACGCAGAAAGAGGGAGACGGTAGATAGAGACAATTAGAGAGGGTGGGAGGAGGGAAGGAGGGAGAGGTGAGATGTATAGATAGAGAGAAAGTGATATGGGTTGAGGGTATAGGGTTGAGGGATTAGGATGGAGGACCTATAGGGTTGATGGTTTCTAGGGTAGTAGGGTTTAAGGTTTGAGGGTTGATGGAATAGGTTTGATGGTAGAGGGTATTTGGTTGAGGGTATAGGGTAGAAGGTTTAAGGTTTAAGCGTTTAGGGTTGAAGGGTTTGGGGTTAAGGGTTTAGGGTTAAGGGTTTACTTGGTTGAGGGTAGAGGGTTTAGGGTATAGTTTTGAGGGTATATGGTTGAAGGATTAGGTTCAGGGTCCAATGTAAGGGGTAGAGGGTTTAGGGTTTAAGGAGGGTTGAGGGTTGAGGGTTGAGTGTTTAATGTATAGGGTAAAGGGTAGAGGGTTTAAGGGTTGAGGGTTGAAGATTGAGGGTTTAAGGTATAGGGTCGAGGGATTAGGGTTGAGGGTCCAATATATAGGGTAGAGGTTATAGGGGTTGAGAGATTAAGGGTTGAGGGATTAGGGTTTAGGGTAGAGAGTATTGGGTTGATGGTAGAGGTTAGAGGGTAGAGGGTAAAGGGTTTAAGGGGTTAGGGTTGAGGGTCGAGGGTTTAGGGTTGAGTGTTTAAGGGTTTAAGAGTTGAGGGTTTAAGGGTCAAGAGGGTTGAGGGATTAGGGTAGAGATTTTACTAAGTGGGTTTTGAGGGTTGGGGGACTAGGGTTGAGGGTAGAGGGTATAGGATTGGCGGTAGAGGGTAGAGGGTTTATGGTTTATGGGTTAGGGTTTAAGGGTTTAGGGTTTAGGGATGAGGGATTAATAGGTTATAGAGTAGAGGTTATAGGAGTTGAGGGATTAGGGTTTAAGGGTTGAGGGTTGAGGGATTCAGAGGGTATAGGGGTTGAGGGATTAAAGTTTAAGGGTTGAGGGTTGAGGGATTAAGAGGGTATAGGGATTGAGGGATTAGGGTTTAAGGGTTGAGGATTGAGGGTTGAGGGATTAAGAGGGTATAGGGGTTGAGGATTAGGGTTTAAGGGTTGAGGGATTAAGAGGGTATAGGGGTTGAGGGATTAGGGTTTAAGGGTTGAGGAATTAAGAGGGTATAGGGGTTGAGGGATTAGGGTTTAAGGGTTGAGAGTTGAGGGTTGAGGATTAGAGGTATAGGATTGAGGATTAGGGTTCAAAGGGTTGAGGATTAGGGTTTGAGGTTAAAGTTAGAGGTATAGGGGTTGAGGATTAGGAGGGGTTTTTAAGTGTTGAGGTTGAGGTTGAGGTTGAGGATTATGAGGGGTTTAAGGGTTGAGGATTAGGGTTTAGGGTTGAGGATTAAAAATTATAGGGGTTGAGGATTAAGCTTTAAGGGTTGAAGGTTAGCGAGGATTAAGAGAAATTTATAGGGATTGAGGAGTTAGGGTTTAGGGTTGAAATTGAGGGTTGAGGGA
>CM021105.1:515584950-515820522 GCA_007115665.2 Sequoiadendron giganteum | reverse complement strand
CTCTCCCTCTCTCTCTATCTCCCACTCTCCACTTCTCCCCTTCTCCCACTCTCTCCCACTCTCCCCCTCTCTCCCTCTTTCTCTATCTCCCACTCTCCACTTCTCCCCTTCTCCCACTCTCTCCCACTCTCCCCCTCTCTCCCTCCCTCTCTATCTCCCACTCTATCTCCCACTCTCTCCCTCTCTCTTTCTCCCACTCTCCCCTTCTCCCTCCCTCACTATCTTCCACTCTCCCCCTCTCTCCCTCCCACTCTCTCAGAAACTCCTATACTATCAAAAATACACTAAGAAAACCTAATTTCACATAACGCGAGCGCATTTTGTAGTCCACTAAAACGGTAAAAAAATCAATATACCCATGATTTGAAGGCCCACAGTCTACATATTCCCCTGGTTCTGCACGTGCTCCGACGAAAAATATATTTTTGATGATGTTGTGAAGTGTGCAAGCATCTTTTTCACTTTCCATCACCTTTTCCATGATCTTTTTACCACCTTTGCATGAAATAGCAGAGTTTCGACGTTGAAAGACATATAATATCAATTGAAGTTTGAATTCCATTGAAAACTGATATACAATTCAAGTGTGGAAGGGAACAAGCTTTTGAACAAGTCAAATTGTTGTGGAGTTTCAAGAAAGAAGAAGCTAAGGCTACATAATTGGGTTGAACTCCTCCATTTGAAAGTCTGGTTTTTAAGGTATGTGAAGTCTTTACAAATTTTCTTTCATTCTATTATGGATTGCTTTCATTTTTGTTTGACATTATAACCTTAGGTTGTCAATGCACATTTTAAATTACCAAATTATATACACAATTATTTACACTTGCCAATTACCATTTTACACTTGCCAATTATAGAAATTCAGAATCATTCACCAAAATTCATCCTTTAAGACAACTCCAAGCCTCTCCCATTCCTCTGAAGGGTCCAAACACCTTCCAATACCTCCGCACAAATTGATGCAGTACAAAGGAAGAAATCAACACCTTTCTTGACACACTTATTCAACTATATTTCCCTTCATAGAACATTTGATTCATGAAAAGACAATTAGGTCTCAAAACAAGATAATTTCTAGGTCTTAGGACCTTACCCGCTCAACTAGGCTTCCAATACAAAAACCCCCATTTTTCAATGCAAAGAGGGAGGGTTTATAGAAACTCATATACCCGGGCCTTCCTAGACTATTCCAAAGCATCAAACATCTTCAAAATACCCTGCACAAGGTCAAAAGTTCATTACGTAGACTAGTCCTTCAACAATTGATGGGGAGTCTTATCTTTCAAGAGCAATCTTGCTCTTCCCAAGACCTATTCTCTGGTCTTCCTAGGGTATTCCTCTCTACCCTACTCATGGATTCCTCCTAAACCCCTCTCACCTCATAAGACTCTCCACCAATTTCAAATTCTTCACCATTGCTCTCAATTCACCACTAAGCTTACTTGGGCTCCACACTGACCCAAAGTGTCCTAACCACTCGAGGGGCTACGAAAGTGTATTATCACTATCCCCTTGTTGATTTGACTCCTCAATGATCCATCTCATAGGATTATTTCACCTTGTACCCATCGCTTTCTTGAAAAACCCAATTTTAGGCCTTGTAGCCTTTTGCCCAATTAAGCCTCCTAGAACCCATGATCTTGGATTTTCTCAAAAATAGTCTTAAAAACTCTCCTCCTTGCACAAAAATGTCTAGAATACATGTGCCCACACTCTCTTTCTCTTGATTGGCACAAAATAGTCCATTTAGCAACTTTCTTTACTGCTGTCCTCTCCAAGCCACTAGCCAAAATGCACTTGCACTCGCCTAGTTCTTGATGAATTCACCATCTCCCCTTAAAAAAAAGACACCACACACCATATGCAAACTTTAAAAATAGTCCCCTACTTGATTCCAAGTGGCCATGGTAGCCTTGCCATGGGAATTCAAGTGGGGATCATTATTTTCAAAAACTGGCCTGAACCGGCTATGAGACCAAAAACTCTAAAAACTTGCAAAACAAAAAGTAATTGAACTAAATGGCTAATATAATGCTTCACATAGTAATTAAGTGACACAATTGAAAGAATCAAAGCATTAGACAGGTCCTTTCAATCCATTCTTGACTGGATGAAGGTACAAAAACAAAAATTCAATGAAATTTGCACTCTTCCAACTCACAAATTCCCCTTCCAAAACTCCAAATCGTACAATAGCTTTCCCACAAGATCAATTAGGGTTTTTATGACCTTATATACCTTTCTCCCACATGCTAGGACCCTTGGGTTGGGCTTAGAGCATCATTAATGCCCTTTTCCCACTTTTAGGACAAATTGCCAAGTCTACATGGACTAATTTTCCTAATTTCAGCATTCAGGCTTCTCCAAACTTCAAGGCTCTAGACTACCCTAAGTTTGCCTTAACTCACACATCAAAAAAAATATTGGTACTTTACATCATAGTCCTTATTCCCTTGGTGGTTGGCTAGAACCATCAACAATAAAAGACTACTTTTGTACAAGATGATTGTAAGTATTATTTAAATGAAGCCTTCAATGTCATATTTTTCAATTATCTTGAATGGATACATTTTTTAGGAACTAATATTTGTCTCATTACCATGGTATAGATAAAATTATCTACCATGCCAAAGAAAAAGACAAAGAGGAAACTAATAGACGAAGAGAACGAAACCTTGAAAGAAAAGGAGAGAGTTCGGGTGGCGGCATATCGTGAAAAGAAGAAATTGGAAACGATTGATGAAAACAACCCACTGTAGAGGAACCTCAATCGTCAAAAAGAGAATGGGAATTGGCAGCACAAAAGGCATGAATGAAAAATTATTGTCGTAAGACAGATTCAGATACCATAGTTGGAGACACACCCTCTACGACAAGTGAATATGAAGGGACACCATTAAGCACAAGCGAATATGAAGGGACACCATCTAGCACAAGTGAATATGGACGGACACCATCTACTGCAAGTGAATATGGAGGGACACCATTTATTGCAAGTGAATATTGTTGGACACCATCCAACACATCTCAAGTTGAGAGTACATCATCACTCGAAATTGACGAAGAAGGTATGCCATCATTCCCATGTGAACCTCAAGGTATGTCTTCTTCTCCACCCTCGATCGAAGGTATGCAATCTATCCCACCTCAATTAAATATTGATGAAATTCCTAATGTTGAGATGTATGTACCTAGGAGAACACCACCAATAATTTTGCGTAGAAAACCAAAGTATTTGATTAATATTGATGATGAGATTTTGCAGCACATGGAAGGTAAGATTTCAACACGCACTTGTAGAAGATATGCTGATTAGATTTGGGAACGATTCTTTGGAAGGCTAAATGAGACTGCAAGATGTCAACTATTTGTTGAAATGATGTGGGGTGTAAAGTATAGGAACATCATGAAGACTCTTGGGGTGAGAACATCGAATGCATCGAGTGAAGACACTATTGTGAAGAATCTAATGGATGCTTATGAGAGTGTGGGTAAGACCTCATGCTCAAAGGATAGTAATGTCACCCTACATGTCATTACATCGACTTTGGTAAGTTGTCAAACAAAGAGAGCTTGCCTAATTAGAAAGACTAGTGAAAAAATAGGAATTAGTAGAAAAACTTTATCAAGAGCCATTCAAAGGCGGCAAAGAATTGAGGGCAATGATACAAATGAATTATGGGCATTCTCGGGGAGACTGTCATGAAAAGATAAAGAAGTTGTCGAAGCCTTGAGAACACTAATTGAAGAGTATTGGAAGAATAACACAAGGCCATCTCCAAATCAAAGGGATGTGGTAAGAAGGAGAATCGGTAGTCGGAATCGTGAGCCACATCCAAAGCATTTTTTGGATATGACTCAAACCCAATTTTTTGAAATTTGAAAATGATTATCCTCAAATTAGTATTTCTCAAAGATTTTTTGAACTGCTTAAACCTTTTTATGTCAAGATAAATCACACACGCACTACTTGTTGTTGTAGACTACATATTGAATTTTCTAACCATTACGATGTTTATCATTCTATATGTTTAGATTTGCATACTAACGATGTTTTGCAAGATTGTGGCATAGAAGCCCCACCAAAATCTTCAAGAGAGTTCTTATCAAAAAATTTATGTCAAATAGAGGATGGCCAGATATTCTATAGGACAACATGCTTGGATGGTTCATGTGAGCGTTGCGGTGGCTTCCAGCGTATGCCAATATGTCAACATATGGAAAGCACAGATGAGGTGGGACAAAAACTAGTAGAGTTCGGGAAGTATAAAACAGTGGCATATGCTACAAAAGATGGGTCTCAAGAAAAAAGGTGTGATTTGGTTATTGAGAAGATTCTAGTGTACAAATTTATGACCACATTTCATGACAGTATACTATCTGAGTATGCAATGCATACCCATAGAGCCTGATGGTTGGACACGTAGTTCAAGCTATGCAAGGACACCTTTCCAGTTGGAAGCATAGTATCAGTGGTTGAATTTGCAGAGAACTACACTCTACAACCACAACATGCGGTGCAGTCACAATATTACAACTCTACACAAGTTTCGATATTTGTACACATAGCATTCATTCATGCATCTGATAGTACAGATGAGAAAAGGAAGGTATTGAGGGAGTACCACTTTTACATTAGTGATGATCGCACACATTCTCCAGAGTTCGTGCAAGGTTGCTTCCAGATGTTCTACAGTGGTTTGGCTCAGAGGGGCATAGAATACGATCAACATATAATATGGTCTGATAACTGTGCAGCACAGTTCTAGAACTCGCGCATGCTCTACTGGTTGTGCAGGATGCATGTCATTATAGGTGTTCAACATATGTGGAACTTTTGAGAGGCAGGACATGGAAAGGGGGAGCATGATGGTGCAGGAGCATGCGTGAAAAGAGCATTAGCACGAGAAGAGTTAAAGTATAAAGACAGTGCAAAGTTGATAGATGCAAAATCAATCGTCGAGTGGTGTAATGCTTTGATGGGTCCAGGTAATGAAGGTACGTCTTCAGTTCGTAGATTTTTTTGGTTGATGGATGATACTAACATTGCACCATATGAAGACTGTTGTACACTAATAGGATCGAGTGAGGTACACTCTTTCCTTAGCTCAAATACAGGTTCATGGAGTATCGATACACGAAAGATGGCATGCTTTTGTTCTTCATGTACAATGCAAGACTGGAATGATTGTGAGTCAGGGGAGTGGGTTGACAAATGGTTCACAAGTTATCTTAGCCCACTTCACATGTATCACCCTTCGACGGCATTGGAACTGACACAGATAGAATCATCGGTCGACTTTGACCACATATCAGATCTAGTTCAACGAGGTGATATATCTACTTTCTTAGTTGTTGAAATTCCATATCGTTAGATCTTACTTTGTACTGTATTCGTAATGTTGACAAATTTCAAGAGATTTTTTGCACATATCAATGCAGGGCATGTTTATGCAGTTATTGCAGATGAAGACAATGAAGAGGGAACAAACTATTACTTGTGTCATTGTGTTGAGACCAAAAAGAAATTGGAGGCCCCAGTTATAGATGGAGAAAACATTGAATACCCTACAGGCTCAGTTGTGGTTACTGGAACATGGCTTAGAAGGTACCCACATTCAAGTGTTAAACATTGGCTATTTTAGGACTTTGACATGCATCGTAAGATTCTTCATTACTCGAACCTTGTCGTGGCATCCAATGTTCATTTGACCAAATATGGGGGTAGACCTTTGAACAAGATGTTATGGAAGGTCCGTGAGTCTGACGATGAGGCAATACTTGACATAATAAAGAGTAGAGCAGACCCAAATGGTTCGTTGGATTAATTTGTAAGTATATGCACATTGGTTCTTATTAATTTATACTTGTATGCACATTAATTTGTTTGATGCCAATGCTATCATCTTCTTTTATAGTGATTGGTGTCCCCTTGCAAAAAATGCAGATATATGAGCCATCGAAGAGAATGTCAACCAGAAAAGCAATGCAACATCCTTATTTTGATGCCTGCATGCAACATCTGTAAGTGCCTTCCATCTATTTTTATTTCATTTCCATTTTGGATGCTCTTTCTTTTTCTCTTTTACTTTGCATATTTGTAAGTAAACTACTAAGGGTTGATTGATCTTTCGTTGCAGAAAATGCTGATTTAAGAGCCATTATCAAAAATCTCAGCCAAAAAAGCAATGCAACATACTTATTTTGATGATTTTGACAAATCTCAATTTTTATTTCAAGCCATTATAAGAGAGCATGTGAAGCTTAGCGAGGGAATCTCAAGTTACTCATTGAAGTTAACCTCATGATGAGCACCTATGATGTAGACATTTAAAGAGAATCTTAAATGTATGAGTGACATTGTAAAAGATCTGAGAGAAGAAAGTGCCAGAGGCATTGTAATAAGATTTAATTACATAATGAGATATACTCAAATATTGTAAGGTTGAAGTTCATGTTTGGTGTAGTAGCACGTTGTTCTGTAAATGCCTTGAGTAGCAAAATTTGCAAACTTTGAATTTTGAAATGTAAACAATGTGAAAAAGGTCATATAAACAATTTGTACACATTTTTTTGCAACTCGTGTGACCAATTGGACTATTCCAACATGTCTGAATAGGTATGTTTATGCTAGGCATTGTCCTCTTTCGCATCGAAACACGTGGAATCGCTCCGAGCTATGTTCCACCGGATCGATCCCTTAAGGGTCCAAAGTGCAAAATAGCTGCAAACTTCAGCATGCTATTACTTGGATACCGTGACACTTAAAAACTTCTCATTTGATCCTACAGAAAGGCATTGGACCCCTCTAGAAAAACCTCTCGATTTTGGCTATCTTGGAGTGGTTTTCTCGTGGCGGTGGATTTTCACTTGATAGAAAACGTGTCAAATTCAAGCTGTGCAAAGTTGCAAAGTGGTGCAACTTTTGCTTTGCAACTCGTTTGACCAAGTGGACTATTCCAACACATCTGAATAGGTATGTTTATGGTAGGCATGGTCCTCTTTCACACCGAACACATGGAATCGCTCCAAGCTATGTTCCACCAGATCGATCCCTTAAGGGTCCAAAGTGCAAAATAGCTGCAAACTTCAACATGCTATTACTTGGATATCATGACACTTAGAAAATTATCATCTGATCCTACAGAAAGTTGTTGGACCCCTCTAGAAAAACCTCTCTCGATTTTGGCTATCTTGGAGTGGTTTTCTCGTGGCAGCGGATTTTCACTTGATGGAAAACGTGTCAAATTCAAGCTGTGCAAAGTTGCAAAGTGGTGCAACTTTCGCTTTGCAACTTGTGTGACCAAGCAGAATATTCCAACACATCCGAATAGGTATGTTTACGGTAGGCATGGTCCTCTTTCACACTGAAACACATGGAATCGCTCCAAGCTATGTTCCACCGGATCAATCCCTTAAGGGTCCAAAGTGCAAAATAGCTGCAAACTTCAGCATGCTATTACTTGGATACCGTGACACTTAGAAACTTCTTATTTGATCCTAAAGAAAGATGTTGGATCCCTCTAGAAAAACCTCTCTCAATTTTGGCTATCTTGGAGTGGGTTTCTCGTGGCGGCGGATTTTCACTTGATGGAAAACGTGTCAAATTCAAGTTGTGCAAAGTTGCAAAGTGGTGCAATTTTTGCTTTGCAACTCGTGTGACCAAGCAGACTGTTCCAACACGTTCGAATAGGTATGTTTACAGTAGGCATGGTCCTCTTTCGCACTAAAAAATGTGGAATCACTCCGAGCTATGTTCCACTAGATCGATCCCTTAAGGGTCCAAAGTGCAAAATAGCTGCAAACTTCAACATACTATTACTTGGATACCATGACACTTAGAAACTTCTCATTTGATTCTATAGAAAGGCATATGACCCCTCTAGAAAAACCTCTCTCGATTTTGGCTATCTTGGAGTGGTTTTCTCGTGGCGGCGGATTTTCACTTGATGGAAAACGTGTCAAATTCAAGTTGTGCAAAGTTGCAAAGTGGTGCAACTTTCGCTTTGCAACTCGTGTGACCAAGCAGACTGTTCCAACACATCCAAATAGGTATGTTTATGGTAGGCATGGTCCTCTTTTGCACCGAAACACGTGGAGTCGCTCCGAGCTATGTTCCACCGGATCGATCCCTTAAGGGTCCAAAGTGCAAAATAGCTGCAAACTTCAGCATGGTATTACTTGGATACCATGACATTTAGAAACTTCTCATCTAATCCTATAGGATTGCGTTGAGCCTATCTACAAAAAAATCTCTTGGTTTTGGCTATCTCAGAGTGGTTTTCCAGTGGTGGCGGATTTTCACTTGATGGAAAAAGCATCAAATGCAAGCAGTGCAAAGTTGTAGAGTGGTGCAACTTTCGTTATGCAACTCGTGTGACCAAGTGGACTATTCCAACACGTCCAAATAGGTATTTTTACACTAGGCATGGTCCTCTTTTGCATTGAAACACGTGGAATCGCTTTGAGCTATGTTCCACCAGATCGATCCCTTAGGTTGGAGGAGTCTTAAGTTGCAAATTTATAAGTTGTTCAAAGCAACAATTTTGAAATGATATTGAATGGCCCACTTAGCACTCATTGCATCTAAGTGATGCTCACAGAGGTGAGGCACTAGGCCTTCCCGGGAGGTCACCCATTCTAGTATACTCTAGCTCAAGCGCTTAACCACGAAGTTTTTTACCCAAGAAGGTATAGTGGAAAAGGCAGAATCTAGTGTACTTTTGATGAGTGGAAAGGAATTCCTAAGAGACATGAAGGAGGAAGAAGGAGTTGTCTATGTAATCATGTTGGAGCTAAAGGAGGAGGAGTCACCTAGTCGGCTACCTATGACAACAGAGGTGAAGCAACTGTTGGATCAGTTCAAGGATATCATTTGTGAAGGCACACCAGCTACACTACCACCTAAGAGGGCAATCAGTCATCAAATTGACTTTGTACCAAGAGCAACATTGCCTAACAAGGCTGCATACAAAATGACATTAGAGCAGAACAAGGAGATAGCAAGGCAAGTTCAAGAACTTTTGGACCAAGGGTTGATCAGGAAAAGCATAAGCCCATGTGTTGTTCCAATGGTGTTGGCACCTAAGAAGGGAGATAAGTGGAGAATGTGTACTGATTCTAGGGCCATAAATAGGATAACCATTAGATATAGGTTTCCTATTCCTAGGATAGAAGACTTAATGGACTGTTTAGGGGGGTGCTAAGTACTACTCCAAGATTGATTTGAAAAGTGGCTACTATCAGATTAGGATGAAAGAGGGAGATGAATGGAAGTCAACTTTTAAAACCACAGAGGGGTTATATGAGTGGTTAGTAATGCCATTCGGGCTTACAAATGCACCTAGCACTTTTATGAGGGTGATGAATGAGGTCTTGAAGGAATTTATAGGAGTCTTTGTGGTAGTCTACTTAGATGATATCCTCATCTTTAGCAAAACAAAAGAAGAACATATGAAGCACCTAGAACTTGTGTTGAAGAAACTTCAAGAGGAGAAGCTCACCATAAATCTTGATAAATAGGGTACTTGGTAACTTGTTGAGGTGTCTAACTAAGGAGTATGGACAAGGATGGGAACAAGTCATTTCACAGGCAAGAATTTGCCTACAATGATAGCACAAACAGGTCTACTGGTAAGAGCCCATTTGAAATTGTATATGGGTTACATCCAAGGGGTGTACTTGAGCTAAGAGACCTAAAAGGTTATGAAGGAATCAGTGGACATGCTGATGGTTTTGCTCAGTCAATGAGAGAGGTTCATGAGCAGGTAAAGAAGACATTAATGGAGGCTAACCAAAAGTTGAAGGCTAAAAGAGATGAAGGGAAGAGAGATCTACAATTTGAAATAGGTGATTTGGTGATGGTATACTTGAACAAGGCAAGACTACAGAAAGGCATACCAAGTAAGCTGCAGATGAAAAGGATATGGCCATGTAAAGTGTTGGCTAAGTATGGATCCAATGCATACAAGGTGGAGTTACCCAAGGAGATGTCCATTTTGCCTATCTTCAATGTGAAGAACTTGGTGAAGTATAAAAGACCAGAAATGGATGAGGAACAGTATAGTGCTGAGGTGAGTAAGGATGTGGATGAACTCAAGGTACCTGATCAGATCAGACCACAAGTGGACAAGATTCTAGACTCAAGGGTGAAGAAGAAGACTAGGCACAAGACATACATGGAGCACCTAGTGAAGTGGAGACATCAACCAGAGTCAGAGGCTACTTGGATAGCAGAAAGTGACTTTAAGAAGCATGGAATTAGTGAGGAGCTCTTGACACCACAGGTTCCTTAACTTCTTTGTTGCAGGGGGGAGAATGGTGCAGGAGCACCTTAAGGTCTTTTGGAGAGATCTTTGCAATTTTGGCTTGTAGGTGGTTCTAGCCAACCACCAAGGGAATAAGGACTATGATGTAAAGTCCCAAGAGTGTTTTTGATGAGTGAATTGGAAATAGGTTTGTTAGGGGCTTGCGGTTTGGGTAAGTCTTGGACACTGTGAGCATTTTGAGCAATGTTGCCTTGGCTATTTGTCCTAAAAGTTGGAAAATGGCATTAATGATGCTCTAAGCCCTACCCAAGGGTCCTAGAATGTGGGAGAAAGGTATATAAGGTCAGAAAAACCCTAATATCTGGGTTGGAGGATTGTTTTCATGAATCGAGACTTGGAGAGAACATTTTTGTGATTGGAAGAGAGCAAGTTTTCATTGAATTTCTGTGTTTGAGCCTTCATCCAGTCAAGAATGGATTGAAAGGACTTATATAATGCTTTGAGTCTTCCATTTGTGTCACTTACTTACCTTGTGTAGCATTAGATTAGTCATCTAGATCGACTGGTTATCTTTTTGCAAGTTTTTGGTGTTCTTGGTCTCATTGCCGATTCAGGCCAGTTTTGTGAATAATGAGTCCCACTTGACTTCCCGTGGCTTTCCTCTCATGGAAACTTGGAATCAAGTTGGGGACTATGTAAATAGTGTACATATAGGTTTTGGGGTCTTGTTTTGCAGGGAAGGTGATGAAATCATCAAGCACTAGGTGAGTGCAAGTGCATTCTGGCTAGTAGCTTGGAGAGGACAGTAGCAAGGAGAGTTGCTAAATGGATTGGTTTGTACCAATAAAGAGTATGGGAGTGTAGGCATATGTATCTGAGTCATGTGTGTGCCAGGAGGAGAGTTGAGGAGGTTGTTGAAGCCCTCAAAGAAGGAAAAAGAGCCAAAAACCATAAGAACCCTTGAAAATAGGGGGTTTGAGGACAATCATATGTACAGAAACTTGTAGGACCAAAGGCCTGGTAAATATTGGAGCCTTGATGGTCAAAAGAAAGAATTTATAGAAACATTTGGGGGTTGTTAAGACTGATTGTGAGAAAAGTCAAGAAAACGGGTTCTAGGAGGCTAAATTGGGGCAGAAGGCTACAAGGCCTAAAATTGAGTTTTTCAAGAAAGTGATGGGTAAAAGGTGAAAGAATCCAATAAGATGGATCAGTGAGGAGATAAATCAACAAAGGGACAACTAGGATACTGGTGCAGGGACACCTCGACTCTTGAAATTTATGACAAGCTTCATAATTTTGTAATGTTTTAGTCATTTAAAATTTCGCGGGACCATGTTAAGAAATGGTTAAGTGTTTAAAATTGCAATGATATATTCATCAAAAGGATTAAATGATAGTTGTAACCGAATGGTAATATCGAGTAGATGAAAAGTTTGTCTAACTACCCTAGAATCTCTATAAAGAGACAACATGTAACCGAATACGGGGAGATAGAGGAAATAGAGAGTGCAACTACGGGAAAATAAAAAAGAGAGTAAACAAGAAGGAGAAGAAATCGAAGGCCATAGAGCCATTTAAAGCATGTATGTTTTTGAAGTGTTAATATATGGAATTCATTAAAGAGGAGTTTCCATTTCTCGTCGTGCCGTTCTCTCTATCTTTCCTTGTTTATTGTTTTGCAAATTGTGAATGCAGATTAGTTTTGAAGGATTCACTATTGTTTTGAATGTCATGGATGTCTTGTTTTTGGGTTTCTTTATGACAGTCCCGAATGGAATGGGAGAAACAGTTTTAGTTGATAGGGAATATACGTAATATAACCGAGTGTGAAATTCTTGTATGGTTTTAAATGTATAACGGTTTTCAAAGAAACCATTACATCACTCGAACATTGTGTTTGAGCAATGTGTGACTTGAGCTTTGAACAATGGAAAGGTGGCAGATAGAGTTAGAGGCTTAAGAACATGTCTTGATCAGTAGTGATCAGTAGTGATCAGTAGTGATCAATAGGTTAAGGAGTGAGAAGGGTGGATGAACCACTGTCTTGTGTTCTTTCCTCTGCATTAGAATGGTATCAGAGCTAGAAGGTTCTGAGTGTGTAGAAGGAAATCTACACCAGGAAGTAGCATGGGTTCTTGGTTGCAAGTTGATCCATCCAAGCTGCATGAAGGACATAGTTGTTCTTGCATGTGTGAAGATCTCAAGTTGGGGTCTTCATATTGTCTACACCAAGATGAAGCTGGGTAGAAGGTGCAATGAGAGAAACCACTAAGAGAAGGGTGGGAAGAATCTTCCAGAATCTTGTGTGGGTAAGATGGTAGTATTCAGGATTCAATGGCAGTATTTAGATATATAAATATTGTGATATTGCTATCAGGATTCAATCGTGTAGTTTTACAAGTCAAACTAATTGACCCATGATTCATCAGTAGTGGTTCACAAGAACCCATCTCTCATGATAATGAATGGTTCATAAGGAGGAAGATAAATCTTCATACATTTCTTCTATCACAAATGAGATAAGTGCTTGGTTTCATGAAGGTCATGAGACAACCATTAATGGGGAGTGGATACATGAAGAACTAATGGAGAATGATAATGGCTTCAAACCTGCTATAAAAGATTTTTTTTTTCGTTTCAATGATGCAAGAGGTTTTTGGTTTCACTACCAAAATGAGCCTACGAAGAATGCATGTGAAACTCCTTTTGACCTTGAGGGTGTACTTACTCCATCTCAAGGATCATGCATTGAGGATGACATAGATCAATGCTATGGCTAACCAATTAATAATTATACACGTGAATAAGTCAAACATGTACATGTCAATAAGGGAACTACAAGTACTCATAAACACGTAAGCCTCAAAAAGTATACACACGAATACATAGTATACACAAATTAGAACAAAGTATATGCACGAATACAAGGTATATGCATGAAAACATGTAAGCCACAAAGTATACACTCGAATGCACGTAAGTCACAAAGTATACACATAAGTTGTAAAGTATACACTTGAATATACGTAACTCATATCTATTGAACCATCAATTTAGAATGCAAATATGGACAGGCATCAAAAAAAGATATTTGTATTAACCAAATAGCCATGTAGGCATACATAAATATATGTCGATATAATTATGAAATATATATACAAAATAGCCATATAGGCTTACGAGAATGCCATCTAGGCATACAATGTCAAATATGTCCAATAAAAAATATGTACAAAACTGCCATGCAGCATACAATAAAGGACTCTGGAATCAAAAGTCATTGCTCTCCATGCCCAGGAAATAAAATCTTTCCCTTTCCTTTTCGCTCGGATGTCGATAGGTCTGTCACTCATTTTTACTACGCTCGTGGAGTGCTCCTGCTACTCCTCCTAGGGTTTAGTTCATGGTGAAGTTTTAACTGTTACAATAAGAAGTAAAGACATGAATATATAGAAATTACATTATAAAAAATGATATATTTGACAAAATAATCATTTACAGCCATCTCACGATCTCCCTCCACGAGGGAAATATCCTCACGCCCATGCTCAGGTGTACTCAAGCCCTGTATAAACCATACAAATAGATAAAAACTACGTGAATCAATAATGGTTTGATTTCTAACTAACTAACATCTATAACAACAAATGTAAATTAAAATTTACTAATTTGCCTCATACCTCTTTTGTCAGAGCCATCAAGGATTGTATAGCAGATGTCACACCAATATCCATTGCCCTCGTCACATTCGGAGGTGTATCGTGTCGCAACAACTAAAAATAAAACAACAAATTAGTCAATGTAATCAACGATGTGCATGTATAAACTACACAAATATATTAAGTACTTGATTCATTACTTAAACTCTTTATTCTATTACCTACATGAAGGTTTGAGTAAATCCACTGCCACTGGGAAGTGTTCCATCAAAACCTCCAATATTAGTCTGTTCAACATCCAAATTGCATATTAAATTACCATTTGTAAAACAATTCCATTAATATGCAATAAACTTATAATTGTTTACTAGTTACATACCCTAGCGATAGGTGTACTGTAAAAATAGGTTGGTGGGGGGCCGGTGTATCCAGTCTCAACACTATGACCCTGCAATTTTATTAAAATCATAAAACATTTTTAGTTAATCTTACATTTCAAAATCGAAATTTAATAAATTAAATTCAATGAACACATGCAATAACTTTTACCTGACTATCAATGCCATATGCCTCATGCAAAATGTCAGCTGCCCTCTCCATCTCCATAGCTGTAGATGGATCTTGCGTACCAGTCTCCTGAGGGTCAGTGGGGTCATGTGAACAAGTAGCCCCGCAAGATTGACACACATGTGTTCGAAGACCACCACTAGAAGACTCCCCTGGATGGTGCTATAGAATAGGGCTAGTATGATGGATGACACTTTGGGTCAAAGTGCTGATTGCCTGCAATGTCTCTACGTCAGCACTTTCCTTCACAACGGAAGGCATAACAATGTGCTCATGAGGTGGCCTAGCGAGAGCTCATCTACCTTGCCGTGTAGGATCCGGATGTGCACCAGGTCTATCCTGAGCTGACCCCCCACCTCTCCCCTGGAAATCCCTCATATCAAAATAATTTGGGATTTTGTTCAATATGAACTCACTATATAGTTTCCTACGGAAATATTACGAGACCTCGCAATTGTTGCACGGTGGGTAATCGAAGACCATGTACCACCTATCATAAAATCGCTCCTTCATTTGTTGGTGGTGGCACCAATGGATAGGAAACCTCTTCGCATTGAGGGTAAGATTTTGATTTGTGCATGGGTCGGTGAATAATGAGCACAAATCACCTTTTGTTATTTTTAAATCTTTCACATCCTTGTATGATAGTTTATTTGTATAATACTCCCTAGCCGCCTTCCTCCTATCTTCCCATCCAGTTATTTGTTTGCTAATTGAATCTATGTTTGTTAACATATCTTTCAAGGAATTTGCTAGGGTCATTCTTTCTGTGGTTGAACCACTTGGATCACTCAACCCATTGATCAAATCCTCAATTTGTTTTTTGTTGTTCTCAATTTCACTCATTAAATTTTGTTGAGTGCCAGGAGGGGGTTGAGTGATTGGTGGAGGAGGTTGATGTTGTGGTTGATTTTGATCTTGAGGATTTGGTTGGTCCTCCTGTTGAGGATTTTGAGGGTTTGGAAGTTGATTTGCATCTCCTAAAATTTCAAACAAATAGATATCAAATTCAACCTAAAACTAACAAATTCAAAATAAAAAGCATAGAATCCTTACCTCTTATAGCTCCTCGTCGTCGTGGCGTATCGTTGCAAAGAAATTCAGATTCTTGGTGAAGAAATTCTTCTCCTCGAACGCAAGAGCGCTATTTTGGTGTTTTTGGCCACGGGTGCACAAAAAAACCAGTCGAAATGCAAATGAGAGATTTGCATTTGTTTTTTTGTTTTTAATAGTTGATAACGTGAGCGCGTTATAATGCGCTCGTGTTATGGCTTTGCAGTTGTAGCCACCGGGACCTTGCGTAGGTTTAACCGAAGACATAACATGCTCGCGTTATAACGTGCTCACCTTATTGTTTACAACTTTTTTTTTTTTAGGGTGTCCACGGAATGGCTACCCATTTCCATGCACCCGCCCATTAATCATATTATTATTTAAATTATATTTAATGTTTTTTTTATCGATAAATCGCTGCTTGTGGGGCAACACCCATAAAGTGAACGAAATAAAAATATGGACTGCTTGAAACCCTATATTGGGGCACATAGAAAGCCTACTTCAGACCCACAAATGAGGAACACAAAAAGGCAACACCTAACCAAATTTTCCCTTTCCTACAGACTGATTAGCTTCCCTCCTTTTCTTTCGAGTGGGATCGAAGGTGCAAATTGAATTTCACCTCATTCTTCTTTCTTTTCCTTTGCACCTTCGTCCAATTTTCCTCTAATGAACCACCACCCATGTCCTCTACTTTACCTTTGATCATTTGGCTTCCATCTGGAGATATTATTTTTGAATTTCCATCCTTGACACTGTGACGACCTTCATGAGTAGAAACTGTCGAGGCCTTCAAATCAACTTGTTTCCCTTTTTGGTCCTAGTTTCTTTTCTTTGAGGTAGTGGTGGGGGTTTTTCCAGGTGAAGGAGCATCACCAGCAAAATTCACCACTGTAGAGGATGTACCTGCCATTGGAGTGACTTGGGAATCACCTGGTGGAGCCATGCTTGAGGTAGTGTCAACAACTTTGGGTGCCTCATCGGCCTCACCAACTGCTCACCATCATTTTCCATTGAGTAATGCTGGAGGGTGGCATCTTTCCACCAAGTAGCTTGGTTTCCATACCAACATTTTTAGTATTGTGCAACCATATGACCAGTGTTGAAACATCGATGACAATGAAAAGGAAGTCCTTCATAATTGAGCTATTGATTCCATTCCATCCTTGAAATTTTTCAAAAGGATATTCACAAGGAGATCTTTGGTTGCATTTATCTCCACTAATATGTGAGTGTAGGTAGTGTGCAGAAAATTTGAGGAGCCATCATCCACCACCAAAAACTTCCCCAATGAACTGCTAATGGCTTTAAAGCATGAATCACACCAAAACTGTAGAGGTAGATTTGACAACCTTACCCAGACTAGAACTAAGTCGAAGGATTCTGTGAGAGGGTTGAAGGAAGGGTGCCAAGATTTCAATATTAATAAATGTTGCTCCTTCTAGCTCCATTGGTATTCATATAGAATTGTATTACGATCCTTCACATTATCAAAAACCACCATGAAGAACCCCCTTGCACTGGGGTAGATCTCTACATCCACATCTAATATAGGTTTATATAATTTTGCAATCCAATCATGCATGTCTACAAGGCTTGGCAAAAACCCTCAGAATCTACCAACCAACCCCTATCCTTTAAAATAAGATATATTTTCAGCCACCTCATCAACAATCTCCTCAACGAAAGAAACTGTTGGGATAACTTGGTTGCACACTAGAGAGCCTTAGGACCCTTTCACTTAGGTCCATGATCAGTCACCTCCACCCCCGTTCTCCCATCCCAACCATTGCTCATCCCCTTTTTAGTTTGTGGAGAACGAGGCTGAGCAGTTCTATCATCAGCTTGTCTCTAGAACCCTAGTGAAGACGCATGCCGACCATTATGGTTCAAGGCCGATTGGTTCTACTCATCCTTCGCACGGTTCATCATTTATCGTCCTTCCACCACCATCGAATATGAGTGACCATGGAAAACAACACTTAGTGATTGAGCATTTTGTCACCGCCTATCATTTGGGCTAGAGAATGTTTCCACAGAGGCACTGAAGGATTCCCTAGCTTCGCCAGTCGACGAAAAAGTCTTCACTTCTCTCCCATGTGAAATCCCTTCCTTGATTCCTTCATGCCTCCAAAATTTTTCTTGGTCTGGCGTAGTGGTGGAAGAGCAAGCCAAGGTTTTTCACAACACACTAGAGTCTACCGAAGTCATTGTAGAGCACCAAAATAATTAAAATATTATATTTAATATTAATGATAATATATTATTAATTATTATTACATAAAAATGATATGAATAATTAGTATTGAATATAATATATTTTTTTACTACAAGAAATCTTTTTCATGATCGATGATGTTGGCACGACACACCCTCTGATACAACGTGTTTGGGGGGAGACTAGACCTCGTGACCTCTTGCTTGGAACAGGATGCTTTATCCAATCATGCTAGGCCCTCACCACAATATTTAATATAATATTAAGTTCATGTTTATGATAATATTGTATATTGAATAATATTAATTATTAATTATTATTAATAGTGAATATAGTGCCATTATATAAATATATCGTAAATAATCATTAATATACTATAATTAATATTAATGATAATATTAGTTGTTTGATTCTCTTTTTCCCTTCTTTTTAGATGTAAAGTAAATAATTTTTTTCGTTCTTATTATTCTCTTTTAATATTTTCAAAGGTTTTGGGTTGACGATAATAATTATATGATAAAATAATTATTAATTATTATTAATAGTGCATATATTATACATCATTAAATACATATATTACAAAATAACTATTAGTAGCAATCACACCTTGGTGTGCAATGGGTATGTCGAAGAGGTGTGGAAGGTTAGTTAGGAAAAAATTAAGTCTATTGTTTAGAGGGAGAGATATGGATAGAAAGAGGCAGAGATAGAGGGGGAAGAGCGAGAGAGGGGGTAAGTAGTGAGTTTACCCTGTTACGATCATTTGAGGTAGGCCACATATTTCCATTTGTTTCTATTGTTATTGTTGTCATTTTTGTGATTGTTATGAACAAATGCATTCTTTTATGGGTTGAAATGTGATTCTCTATACTGGATGCAAGTTTTATGTTTTGTCATAGTTTTTAATATCTAATTTTAGTCAAGCCCTTTTCTCACTATCTCTCTTAATTAATATATCGTAACTTGAAAATGCATGTGGAAGTATTTTATAACTACTATTTGGTTATGGCTACAAAATAGGTAGAGACATTTAGTTTTATAGATTTACCTTTCGATTCAGGTCAAAAGTTTATATTCCTCACCCAATGACATATTTTTACCTCTGATTGACTATCATATATGCAGATAGTATTTTTCTACTTTATTATAGAAATGCACACAATAAAATATGCTTAAGTATAAATTATTTATCCATATATTTTGTTCTTTAAAACTTTTTATTTTTTCATGCCATATTCCCCATTCTTGTGTAATGTGCAATTTAAACCAAAGTTTTTACAATCTATAATATGGCACATTTTATTTAACATAAGAATGTATGCTTTCGAAACACATATAAAGACATTAACAAGTCATATCATCATTTTTTGGAAGTGATGATTGTTGATGCCAAAATTTGGCAAGGTAACAACCGTAATGGGAAACTCAGTTAAAGGGGGGACCTATTGTGCTAAACTGAGTGACCTTTGGGATTTTAAAGAAGACAACTTCTTCTGTAATTGGGAGGTTGAAAAGGGTAGAAGGAAATGAATGTAAAATTAAATCTAATCTAAGGTGATGTGCCAAGAAGTAGATATGGGCATGATAAACCTATCTATGAGATATGATTTAAGGGTCGTTCAACAATCTACTATGTCTCAGAACAACATAAATCAAGATGGAAAACTAAACAACTTATTGAATGACATAAAATAACTTTCATACATTCATTGAAAAGAAGAGTCAAAGACATGGTCTGAGTCAACAAGCTTAAATTGAAATTATAGAAGTATGTGAACAAATTACTCAATACAATAATGGCGCAGTATAAAGTTTTATCAACTAGTTCAAGAAATAGAAAGGTCAAAAAAATGGCACAGTCTGCGAATCTCATACAATAATCTAAAACAATACAAGAGGCCTAGTGTCTTTCCACCAATTTTTTTGTAGGTGTTTTGAACCCCTTCTTCGAAAGAAGAAGTAGTATTTATAAGTAAAAACCCACCACTTGGAGGGCCAGTAACAAAAAATATTCCCTCATCATGCACAATGATAGCTTTTGCAATGATCTCCTTAGACTGTTGTAATAGAAAAGGATTCGAGCATGGAACATGGTCACCTTTGAGCTAGATGCATCCCCTACAAATGATGGCAGTGGTCCCAACATAACAACACCAACTCTTTAGCAGACATGTGTTGCTAACCTATGAAGGTAATTAGAACACGTGGCAATCTTGGCGAGGCTCGATGCTTGCTCCATACTTCTCCTCGATAAAGCTTAGAAGAGACACATGGTGATAGGTCGCAACCTATGGTTCATTCCTCCCTCCTTGCGATGAAAACCTGCATGGTGAAGACATGTGGAGGTATCCCTTGCAATCGACGTTGTTGGTGGGGGCCACCAAAAGTGTATACGAACGGATGTTATGTGGCACAAGGACGGGGCCCGATAAGGAAGCGAAGGGGAGTAGCCTTGAAGTATATGCAGTGCAGACATGTGGAGGCATGGTGGGAGCCATTAGAAAAGCAAAGGAAGAAATCCCTTCTAAGAGTGCCTGGCGAACATGTGCTAGTAGTTGGATGAAGCTTTTGAAAAAGGATCCCAATGATATTAAAACGGATGGGGCATAGGCCAGTACTTAGAAAAATAAAAATCACCCGAAGGGAGCTTGGGTAAATTTATGTTCACAAATTTTGGTGACTACTAGGGGCATTTCGCCTACGAAAACGAGGAACCCAAAATTTTTTGGTTCACAGACCAGAGGTTTATCCATTTGGTGACACAATCAAAGCTTGGAGAGAGCGGTCTGCAAAGGCAACTAGTCAGCCTTGGATGGTATCCATATATCGTGTAAATTCTCCTACACTTCATGCAGATCAATCATTTCTTTGTATGGTAGTGGTGACGATATACCAGCCCAAGACTCGAGTTGGAAAAGAAACCGCACTATCACATGTGTGATACCCTCAATATATTCTGTAGTAAGGGGCTAACTGAAACTCTGAAAAGTAGATGCATCCTGCTACTGCTCTTCAATCTTAGTTGCAATTTTCTCTGTTGTAGCCATCGATTCATCTAAAAGAAAAGGGGATAGTAAGCCCATCTAAGTTAGGTGAGAGAACCTTTCCCACATATTATTCATGGTTTGGTTCAATGTGTCGGCACACTCGCTAGCATGGAGGATGGCTGTGTGACAGTGTATGAACTTGTTCACTATTTTGGCGGCAACATTCCAGTCACCGATCCCTACACTTACCAAGTCTTCATCCCAGACCATGTATAGCTTATCCAACAATATTTTTGCCTCAAGAACTCTCTCCGAGATGGATTGAAGGAACTACTCAATTTCTCAACAAACCTTCCTGCCTAAACTTGTTGCCTCTACCATGAATTGGAGCATCGACTAGAGGGTCAGGAAGAAGGCTTTAACCTTTTCCCAATATGAAACATATAGCTATTGGGCTACTTGAAGGAGGTCCTATTGGGAAGCAAGAGGCTAGGCAGAGCTCTTCAAAATGCCAATTTCCACATCTCTCAATCCAATATTATGTGCTAGCTTTGCAATATTTTGGTCTGTTGTGGTGAGTTGTCCCTATAGGGCTCTTGATTCTCTGAGCTAGTTTGCTTTAGCTCATTCTTTGTTTGCTGCTTCTCTCTCAAGGGAAGACTTCATTTTTTGGACCCCATTTTCCAATTGAGTCCATCGGGCATCAAAGTTCACGTCCTTTTGCTGCATCTGTTGTTCTAGTTGAGCGCATTGGCAGCGAAACTCTTCATTTTTTTGTTGCATTTCCTTATCCACCAGTGACATCTGGTCCTGATATTCTTGATTCTTTCACTGTAGTTTGACGACCAGGTTGGGATCATAAGATTTGAACTTTGCAAGTTCCTCTCAAAATTTAGCTCGCTCCATTTCTGCTTGTTGTGATAAGTGCTCAAATTTGACATCCCTCACTTTATCTTTTCCTAGTAGAACATCAATCCTCTCCTTGACAATTCTCAGCTCTTCTTCTCTTTTCTTTAGCTGGCGACTAGACTTGAGGAAGTCAATGGTCACCACCCACTGTGTCTCCTCCATGAACTCAACATTGTCTTGTGGTCGGGCGATGCTCAGATCGAGCCCCATGGAATACATGTTGTAATCATCCAGTTGCATCTCTCCTTGTGGTTTAATGATGGTCAAGTACATAGTCGTAAAATGCAGCAATTGTTGAGCATCATTGAAAATAGTCAGTATCTTGTGCTCCGCTGGCCTTTTAGCATCCTTCGCTCTTTGTTTCTAGACCCTAGTAGCCCTTGCCTGTTTTTTTTTCTCGTCCTTTGACAAAAATTATAGCTAGGACTGGATGAGTCCACCTACAAAAGGTGCACTAGGAGGAAGGGAAAAAGGGAATGAGAAGGTAGTGGTTCCAGGCGATTTCTTTCTTGGAAGACTGACCGTTTGCAAGGAGAAAAGAGGGATATCTCAAAGCTTGGTTTGGGAACCGACAGGAGGACTTAAGGGAAGCGATGTCACAGTAGATTCCATCTGCTAGGTAGACTAGGTTGGGGCCAAAATGATAGTAGCAAGAGAGGTATCAACGACAGTCACAAAGAAAAAATCTGAAGCTCAAGTGGATGCGGACTAGGCCGAGGTGAAACATGGAAAGGCACGCAGAGGAGTAAATGCAAATGGTGCTACCTGGGAGAACTGTGTGAAACCTTCTATGACCATTGTAGTAGAGGTACAAAAGGAAGGGCTAGTGCTTGAAGTGAGGGGTGTCGTGGACATGGTAGTGGTTACTAAATATTGTAAAGCAAGAGAAGAGGGAGCGAAAGATACCTGTGGTGTAGATGATTGCGATCCTTGGTTGGTTGTAGGCTCTTGGCTTGCCTTTGGCTCCTGCGAACACTCTCTAAAAGCTGCTTCGGTTCAGTGTCGTTTGACGGATGGTGAGTCTTCCATGTCTATAGCCTCCGTATTTTGTTGCGAGGTTGTTTTGGATCTCTTTGTGGTTCAGGTGCAAGTTAGAGAAGCCCTTGCACATGATATGTTCACCCACACATTAGAAGAAACCTTGATAGGCTGCTTCATCACCTTCTTAGCTTGCTACATCGGGGTCGTCTGAACTTCCATTTTTGCTTCCCCTCCTTCCTCAGTATGCTTCTCATCCTCTTCTAGGTCAGAATATTCGTCATCACTTGTGTCAAAATGAAGATGCTCATCATTCCACAATTTATCAAACCTGCCATCAATCTCTATGGCCTCATAAGGGACCTCAGTGCACTAGATTTCCTATCGGTAAATCGAGAAATCCCAAATTTTTTCTTTTCTCTAGTTAAAATTTCTTATCAAATTATTGTGAAGAGTAGCCCGAATCTATTTTGTTTTATTATATTTCCTTGATCAAAAATAAAACTTGAGCCATGGTGGCTGACTATCTCTGGTTGGAATATGGACTAGGTCTACCAATAGATCATCCACATTCTCCAATGGATTATGCTGCTTTTCCTAGTAAGGCCGGGGAATGTGCACGTTACCTTGACATATTCATTCGGTAAGTCATTGTTGGAGTTGTAATTCCATTTTTCACAAATCCATACCAACCCTAGATGAACCAACTTTGTCTCTAGTAGATCATACATCTGCTTCTTGGCCATAATCACTTTCTTAAAGCTCAAAGGGCAGCTAAAAAATCCTTTCTTTTTGGATTTTCCTCCATAAAAGGTGAAGTCAATAATTGATACTTGGCAGAACATTTTGAGGGCCAACACCCGATCAGTGAGACATGTTAGAAGATGGAATGGTTCCCTAGTGAAGCTGCACATCTGAACAAATGTGAAATATTCTCCTAGAAACCAGTCACATTTCAAAGTGAAATTCTACATGTACTCTATCTGGTCTGAGTTGAGTCACAAAATACCACCATCCTCCCTCAAATCTTGCAAAATCGGAGTCAAGAAATAATCTGAAAAAGTATAATAATCATAAGTTGCAGAGAGGAGAGGAGTCCATATAGAAACTGGCCTTCTCCTCTAATTTTCATCAAATATGGCCAACCCCATATGTTTCTTGAAGAAGTCAGGGTTCTGATGCAAAAACATATGGGTGAGGAAAGAAGGAAATCAAAACTTCTATTGTATTTGGTATTCCTGTATCTGGCTCAGCATCTCCTCGATGAGGAATTTTCCGAAGTCGTACCAGAAAAGAGAATGTTTCTTGCGCAACTAGAACCCCAAGTCTAGTTGAAATTCCTGGACATACCTGTCGGTGTCCAGGCTACAAACAAATGCCATCATTGAGAAGGCATCCTTCATGTCTACGAGGAAAGCTTTGCGCGCCATCAGGATTTGTGGTGGATTTTTCTGAGCTTACATTTCCTTTGGGTCTCTTTGTTATAAAATTCTAGAGAAAATCTCTAGTTTTCCATATGTTCTCTCCCTTTGTTGGAGTGAATGAATCCATCCTATCCACCTTGGAGCTTCACTCTGGCATGCATAGCATGTCCCAGATAGCCTCCTTGCAGATATTAACTCTTAGCTCCCAACCATCGATGGTGACAGTATTCGGGTTGAAATGCTTGATGGCATCATCAACAAGCTTCAAACAGTAGTGCACAAACATGACCATATACTGTGGAAGCCCACTAAACCAACACTTTTGTGCCAAAGAATCTAGGTCGCTATTTTTCTTCATCCTCTCATAGGCTACCTCCCTAAGAGTCTTAGGGTTCTTTTCAAGGATGGGATCATGAATGTTATCCCATATCTCCTTTATTCGGCTCTAGTCTTTGTGGGTTTTCTACTTTTCTGTGACCTTTGTATTTACCCACACTGTCTTCTCTGGTATCCCAGGTGAAGCATAAGAGACATTTTCAAAGACATAGGTGGATTTTCAGATATCTCATCTATAAAATCAATGCCCCACTATTGGAAAGGAGCTGGAGAAGATACTGGCCTTAGTGGAAAATTGCTAGAGAACTTCAGCTTCCCAACAAATCTTTGACAAGCATCACACTTCTTAACATATCTATGGGCATCTTTGAACACAATAGGCCACCAAAAATCAGCCCTTAATATCTTATGAGTAGTTGTCTTGGCCATGTAATGACCTCCACAAGCTCCTTTGTGCATTTCTATCAATAGATCTTAAGCTTGGTCACCATCCACACATCTAAGTATGAGACCCTCAGGACTCCTCCACCACAACTCGCTATTAATGATGACATATTTAATTTCTTGTAATTTGAGAGTCCTCTTCTCATTGAGTGGCATGCCTTTAGGTCACCCCATTGTTTGTAAATACTCAACAATTCTCTTGTACTAGCCACAAGTCTACATATCATAGATGGGTGCAAAGTTTTCTTGCTCTATCTAATTTATTTGATTGGCCTCTAAATTGGTCTCAACCATCAACTTGGCTAGACCCCGACCTCTCACCATATTTTTAATTTGTATATCAATATTAAACTCTTGGATCCTATTGATCCATCTGCATCGTCTCCATGTGGTCTCCTATTGAGTAAAGATATCTTTAACTATAGCTGTTGGAACATAAGCAACAACTATTGCTCCCATCAGATAAGGTCTGAAATTTTTGACAGCCTTCACCAAGGCGTATGCCTGTTTCTTTGTTCCATCATATTTCAACTCCATGGCTTGTAATTATTTACTAAAAAATGAAATTGGCTACTCAAAACCATCATCATTTTTTTACAGTAAAACCCCTGCTATAGTATGGAAAGAAGCAAATGTGAACAATTGGAAAGGTTTTGAATGATCAGGGGATTTAAGAACAAGAGCCTGCTTGATAGCATCCTTAATAGCTTGAAAATATTTAGATGGTTCCTCTATCCATGTTACCTTTTCTCCTTTCTTCAGAATTTTGGAAATAGGGCGAACAATTTTAGCAAAATTTGTAAGAAATCTTCGTACAAAATTAATTTTCCCAAAGAAGGATTGGATACCTTTTACATTTCTTGGTTGTGCAATCTTGTCAATGGCTGCTACTCTTTCTGGATCAATTCAAACCCCTTCCTTTGAAACAATGTGTCCAAGCAACTTTCCTTCTTTCACCCCAAAAGCACACTTCTTAGGATTCAAAGATATCCCATATTCCAAGGCCCTAGCAAAGATTTTCTCCAAATGAGAACAATGGTCCTCCTGTTTCTTGCTGTGAGCGGTGAGGTCATCTTGATATATTTCAAGAAAAAGGTCAATAAAATATGCAAAAGCTACATCCATAGCTCTTTGAAAAGTTGCACCAACATTCATTAGGCTGAATGGCATCCTTACATAGACATATGTCCCCCAAGGTGTAGTGAATGCAGTTTTGAACTGCTCAGATTCCTCGACCATCACCTGGTTATAATCAAAAAACTCGTCCATCATGGAGAGAAATTCACATCCCGTGACCTTGTGCAACATGGCTTCCATGTTTTGCAATGGATAGTTGTCTTTCAAGGAAGAAACATTCAAATTTTTGAAGTCAACGCACAATCTAATATCACCATTTTTCTTCCTTACAGGAACAAGGTTTGAAACCCAGGATGAATGCCTAATAGGATTAATGATCCAACATCTCTTAATTTGGAAAGCTCCTCCTACATATTAGGTTGCACGGTTGGATTGATTGACCCTTTTTTTTTTTTCCTGAATGGCTTCATATCAAACTTCAACAAAATTTCATGCTGGAACAAATCCTCTCTATACGCCTTGAGGCCATCATAGAACCAGGAGGAAAAATTCCTATACTTTCTAAGCAAGGAAATTAGCATATTTCTAACATGAGGCTTCATCCTTCTACCAATGTAGAATTTCTTAGGGGCATTCTCTGTTCCTAAATTTATCTCTTCTAAATCCTCTTTGTGGGAAGGTGTTTTCTTAGCACTTAACCTGTCAGGGCCATCAAAAACCCTTTCAGGTGCAACTAAACCTCTGGGAATAGTGTTCATTTTCAACTAGATTATATCATTCCCAAAAAGGGTCTCTTTTCCATCAATCTCTTGGCTCTCATTTTGATCAATACAATGCAAAAACCTTAAAATATCAGTGTCATCATCGAACACTTGCTAGTTGTAAATGTTGTCCAGCACTACAGGCCTAGTCTGTATCTCTATTTGTGAAATAACATCAAATGTGACATCATCGAGTTTAACAATAATATTGGCTAAAAGGTCAGCTCTAACATTTTGCATCCTTTCAACCCAATCTATACCAAAAGCATGAAAGGTCTCAATAGTATCCCAAACCGCATTTCTATACTGCCTAAGCCTCTTATCCTTAGTTGCAAAATGAGATCTAATTTGGGAGACAACTAATTCAGAATCCCCTAACACCTTTAATGACTTGATACCATGTTTTGAAGCCAAATTTAGACCAATTAAGAGGGCCTCGTACTAAACAACATTAATAGTACAAGAAAATTGTAGTAGGAAAGAGTACTTGAAAGTTTTACCTTGAGGGGAAATAAAAATGACCCTTGCTCCCGAGCCTTCTTTGGAGCATGCTCCATCAAAGTACACTGTCCACAGGTCATCATCTGGTGATGCATTCAACACTTCCTTATCAATGGGTGCAAGTTGGACTTCCTCTTCAGACATGTCTTCTTCAACATGGAAGTTCTCCAAATCTGTTTCCATAATTTTTTTTTTGACAGGTTCTTGTGGCTCTTCCATATTCTCAATCATGTGAGGACCTCTTTTCTCTCTAACAATTTTAACATCCTTCTGATCAATAGAGAAAGTAGCAAAGGAAAAATCAAATTTTATGCTTCGACCCATGGAGGCACTCTAATGCCTTGATAGCAGCATCCCATAATGGGGTGGGATATCCACCACAGTAACACTCATGTGTAACTCCTTTTTTGGGAATGCTGCTAGCTTGTATGGAACACTATTGATAATCCTTATGAATGAAACTTCTCTAGAATCTATCACATAACACTTACCATAAGTACTATCTACTTTCAAACCCATTGCATGCATTATCTTCACTAGCATTACATTGTTAGAAACTCCAGAGTCAATTATACAATTTCTTAGCATTTTCCCATCAATAATCAAACTTAAGAAAAAGGGGTTCACATGATCGGGATTAGCTATGATAGTAGTGCCCAAGTATATCAGAGGGTTCTCAATAGTTGCCTCCTTGGAAAAACCTTTCTTCTCTTGATCCTTATTTGACTCACTTTGATCACTCATTACCCTATCCCCTTTATGTGTAACAATGTTACTGATAAGTGCAAAAAACTTATCTTTATGTTCATCTATTTGCATCATTTCTAAAAGAGGGATAGTAACCTTGACCTGGGAGAGTACTTGAAATATATCCACTGAAGTATATTTTGGTAATTCAGGGAAACTTATGGCCTTAGATGTTACCTTCTCATCCCCTTTTGGAGTTTTATCAGAGTTGGATTGTAAATCCTTGACTTTAATGTTTTGGGAGGAAACCTCACCATTTGTCTTAGTTTTATCCACTTTCTCCACCTAGATTCTAGCTTCCTTAACCTCCTTGGGCTTTGGATTTACTTTCTTTGCATCTACTTTGACAAGCACACCATCTACATACTTTTCTTTGGTGAATAGACTGCAAGGTTTGCCTGAATCTCCTGGGATTGTTCTATTCCTTAACTGCATATTGTTTCTTGCCTTGGAAACTAGAGTAGCTGTGTAGTTCTCAATCTCTTCATTAGAGGGTCTTCTTAGAATAGTGTTATCTATTTCAAAATAATTCACAAAATGATCACCATCATCCTCTTCATCTAAGAACACTTGTTGGTGATGTACATCACTTTGTTGCCTTTACATATCAACATCTCCCCCAGATGGCTCATCATTTGAGGAATATTCATCACAAGAAAAATTAGATGGAGTCAACAACACATTTGTCATTGTATCTTGATCACTAGGAGGTGGAGATTCTCCTTGGTCATCTTGGGACTCCTCCACTGATTGCGCTACTGCACACTATTGTGATGAATGAGGCATCTGACATACCCCACACCATGGCAAGTCTTCTATCACATTTGTAGAGTGCTTCTGCAAGGGGTCCAATGGGACCTGAGTATTCCTATGATTTCCTTGTATCGATTTCCCATTGTTCTAGGTAGTATGATATGGGAAATCTTGCAACCTAGGAGGCCTTTCATTCCTCTGGAAATGGGGCTTCTCATTTTTAGCTTGCTTATGCAGCAAGCTAACAACCTGATCTATCTTATCATCAAAAGCCAAAAATTTACTATTTTTCTCAGCTTGATTTCTTGTATTTTTGGAAGCTTTAGGGTCTTCCCTTCTTCCCACCTTGCTAGAAGCTCTTCAATTGTTCTCAATGTTAATTTCCATCTTATAAGCTTCTCTCAAAAATTGAGGGTTCTTGTCTCTAAGAAGATAACACATTTTAGTATCATAAGCATTACAATATACTACTAAACAAGTATTTTCATTTGGCCTCAAGTAACCAGGGACCCTAAGCATGGCTTTCTGAAACCTCACATTGAACTCAGTGGCCATTTCATTATGTCCTTTAGTAATATTGTTGAAATCATTCAACCTGAACCTAGGATCAGTTTGATCCCCATACTACTCCTTAAACAATCTGTAGAAGGCTTCTTTAGGGTCAATGCTTGAATCAGGCAACCCTCTGTACCAATCCATAGTATCTTCTATTAAGGATTGCATAAAATACTTCATTTCCACATCATCATCCCATAATTCAAAGTCTTCTATAAAAATCTAGAAATCCTTTAAGTGATCTTCACCACTAAAAGAATTGTTACCAGTGAATTATGGAAGATGGTTTCACACATTATCCAAGACTGGATTTGGATACCCCCTAATGTTGTCAACATATAGTTGTCTGTATCTATTAGCCTAGGGTGCCCCCCTGGCATGTCTATCTCTATGGGAATCCCTTTTCTCATCCTCCTTTTTACCATCTGACTGATGTCCCTTCTTGTCTTTTCCATTACCCCCATCACTTCCCTTCTTCTTACTATTTCCTTCCTCATCATCTAGGTAAGAACTACCATTCTTATGACCACCTCCACCTCCACCACGCTAGTTTCCACCTCCACCTCCTTTGGGAGTCTGCTTCTCATAATTTTTATTTTGGGATCCCCCATCATTTTGTCTTGAACCATATGCCTCACCAGTAGGTGCAGACATCTTAAGGAAAACAATTTTCATTGCCATCTCGGCATTTGCAGCTTCTATCTCTACCTTCCTCAGTTCTTCCTGCAATTGATCATTTATCAATTTTAATCATAGTATTTCATAATTTGGAGGTGCATCCAATGGTTTGGGATTAGACTTAACTCTTTTATCAGTAGAAGTGTTGGTTTCAATATTAGCATTGGTTTTGGTTCTAGGGTTGAAAGAATTGTAGGAAGTTTTCTTAGATTGGTCCATGGGAGCTTTCCCATGATCAACAAAGGTCATCTTCTTTTCTCCAATAGGTGGGTCAAAGGTCTTAGTGATTGGGATAGAAGAGGTATATGTGATCGCAGTAGAGGTCCCCATAGGAATTGTCACTTTAGGCACCTCACGTGCCCTTTCAATAGCTGCCTTGGCCACATTTTCTTCAAAGGCCTTTTGCTTAGCAAAATCTTATCTCATCTTCTCTACCTTGAGCCTATGAGAATTCCTCTCGAGCTTCTTGGCTTAGAAACTTTCCAGAGTCTCTTTTCTCTTCTTCTCCCTATTATCTTCCACCTCCTCAACCCAAGCTTGCATATCCTTATCTGTATCAACTTCATTTTCAAGGATATCTCCTACCTCACTTCGGGCAGGAGTATAGTAAGGTTGATCTGCTTGATCTTCATCTTGAGGAGGAGGTGCCTCCTCATCAAAAGATGCTTCTCTCAGTTTAAAATTTTGTCCATTAAAAATGGACATAGCACTAGGTGTCATGTCTTCTGGAAACTGTTTGTCTTGTTCCCAGAAACCCCACCTATCCTCTTCTCTAGATATATTATATTTGGTGTTGAAAACTTTCTCAACAGAAAAAATTCCATGATCCACATTAGATACACCAACTTCTGATGAATCCTCACTAATACTAGAACTTTTTACTTCAGCATTTAGAGTAGGAGACAAAAGAGCAGGGGATATAACCGACTTACCTAGAGTGTTGTCTTTCTTCACCCATAGAGGTTGCTTATCTTTTCCAAGTTTGAGATCTATCAGTGGTTCTAAGTTTTTCTTCAAATAACTCCTAGTCTTATTGATGGTTCTTGGTGCATGAGGATCCTTCTTTACATGTTGCTTTTGAGAATTTATATGAATAATAGTATCCGAGATATCAGAGTTGCCGCCCAAGATGTTGGGAACAATGAAGTGATTGCACTTCACTTTTTCACTCATGAATTTTAACAAGATCTTGAACATTACCCAAGACTTTGATGAATACAAGACTAGGATGAGACTCATGTACTAAATATGACAAACACGAGCAATATTTCAACCAATTATTCTTCCATAATGGAGAATACTATAATATTTGACTCTGACTGTACCAGATCTGCACTAGAGACTTTGAACTTGATAGGTCCCTAGCAGAGTCGCCAATTTGTTGGTGTTTTTTAAAACCCAAGTGGATTCCCTAGAGCTTCTATGAATTTTCCATGTTCAATGATAAAAGCCTAGGAAATGATTGGCCATCTTAACAAGAAAAAAACAACAATGCTTACTCTCCTACACTTTGGGCTCTGCAAGACCCTGGAGGGTGATCCCACAATGTGTTCCCTACAAATAAATAAACAACTTCAAATACACATTGCATAACAATAGATAAGTTCCTCATCATCACTGAATAGACGAAATCCTTCAAGAAATTGGCAATTTCTTCAAAGGTTCAACTCCTATCAGAAGAGAATTTCACACATAACAAAGATAGATCGATATAAAGGTTTTTATGAATAAATGTCCTAAAATAAAATTCCAAAGATATGAGAAATATGACCACTACTTCAATATCAGTGTCAAATCCTAAAGCACAGAGTCAAATGAGAAAGAACTGAACTATAAGGCAAATTTCATCCTAAAAAGTTAAGATCTATATGAATTGCATTACAATTCACACATATGTACCAAAAAATTATTACTATGAATAAATCTAGCTACCAACCTACATGAACTCACACAATAACTAAAGCATTTAACTGGTCCTTGAGACCAAAGCCATAATTAAAGTATAATTCATAGTAAAGAACAATGAAAATTAATGAAACCAGTCTTTGACCAATATTTCATTAATAATTCATGCAAGGTATCACAATTGGAGCGAAAATAGACTCAAAAGATTGTCATAGTCGACACAAACATGCTTAAGAACCCCATAATTGACAAAATTCTCCTACGTGACTCTAAAACTTAAAACATGGACTCAATGTTCATACTCTCTATATTGCAAATTCTGCACTCTCAAATCTCAAATTCAAAAAAAGACCATGTGCATTGGCCTTGAATTCCCTTTTATAGAATAAGGGAGAAAAACAAGCCTCAGGTCGGAGTGTACACATTTCCACATTTGATTGGATCATAATTCCCTTTTACAATTATATTTGTATTTTACAATTGGAGGGAATGCATATAAGACAAAACTTATTTTAATTACCATGGGAAAGAGAAATCACCTTCCAAAAGGCAACCTATAGGAAGGAAAGCATCTTTAACCATTACAACACTCCACACACCTCAGCAACAATCCACATCAGCCCTCTGCACGTTAGTCTGAGGGAATATGTATGTATTCAATTGTAACTTTTAAGGCTAGACTTGTACTATACTTGACCAAGTCATATTCTCCACCACAATGCTTATATTTCAAACTCATTAGTGAATACCATCTTCCACAATTCAAATTCTACTTCGGATGGCCACTTGAAAGTAATAACCTGATTAATCTTATCTCTATATGGTGCATATTTCACCATCACTGAAGTAGCCTCTTTATCAAAATATTCTAAGAAACTAATAACAAAAGATAGTTTCTCAAGTGTATTATTTAGCATATCGATATCAGTGTTTATGCATATCTCATTTGTCTCGGCTATCATGATATCACTCATTTAATCCTTCCAAGCTTGCAAAGGCTTTACCTCATCATAATTATGTTGAATTTCTGGTAATGGTGTAAGGTCTACTCCATCATATTTGGCCTTTAATTCCTTGATCTTCATTTCCATAGGAGCAACATATCCCTGTAATTTCTGCTCCACAATTTCATTAACAAACTGATAAGTTGGCATAACCTTCAGATACTTATCCTTTTGATGCTTTTCTCCTACCACCATGAACTTTAACTGCCGAGCTCTAGGACTCCATCTATCCAGTAGTGGGGTGGCCAATTATTTATCTCTTGAGAAAATCTTGATTGCTTGCAACGTTAGAACATAATTTGCATGGACACTATTAAATTTTCCTTGGACCTTCTTATTCAAGTGTCTGAATACAATATCTACAATTACTAAATTGCTTTTCAGGGTTGATTCCTGGATCTGTTGCAACATTTCTTTATACTCTTTAGCCTAATGGATTAATTTTTCCCTTGAAAGTCCTCCTCTTGGGCTATTTTCCATTTCAATTGTGATGGGCACCTATCCCATATTATATGGAATGATTTCTAAGGAATATTCTTGTGAGGAAGGTTGAGGTTGCTCCATTGATGGATCAAGAACATTATGGCTAGAGCTAGCTTGTGTTTGAGACTTCCATGCCTCCATTTCCTGTTTCAGTAGTGCTAGCTCAGTTTACAGCTCTGCAACCCTTTGTTGACTCTTATTATACTCAATAATGAGGTCATTATACTAGCCTCTCAGAGTATCTCTGTCCTTTGTTAAATCCTCCACAACTGCCTTGGTGATCTTGGCAACATTTACTGCCATATCTTCTTCCTCCAATGTTGGAGTGTTAGCAACTCTTCTTACAACCAAGTGACCACTGAAATCAGATGGCTCTACAACTATTGGCTTCCTAGATCCGGTAGATAATGAAAAAATTGCCAAGGCATCCCATTATTCACTAAAGGATGATCCTTTAAGTGTCAATGTAGCTTCTTCCTTGGTTTCAATAAGTGGCCTATTGGCCCTTCTTATTGTATCGAATACCACAAAATCAACGATATCCCATTGAGGGAGTAACAATACTCCATTCTTTTGTACCAATTCTCTGCCTTGCTCTGGTGTCATCTCTTTGAAAGTTTACCTCATTTGCAGGATGACATTAGATTGAATAACTTTCTTTGGAAGCTTCAAGTGCAAACTCCTTTCTTGAGCTACTCTTTCAGCATATATTGGAACATGGGCCCTCCACACAAAATCTTTAAAAGCATTTGTTCTAACAAAGGAACTGTCTTTCATGAATTCCTTGCACGCCTCCATCCTCAGGTCATCAGTATTGGTTATCCCTCTTATCTGATCTTTTCCCAACCTTAGAGCATCTGCTCCAGAACTTGATGTAACACTTTGTTGGAAAGATGGCATTCCTTGCAACATATCATCAAGGGTCACCATAATTTCTTCATCATCTGAATCAGGATATTCAATGACTTTTTCCTTTTCAACCCTCTGCCTCTTGGGTGATGGTGGTTGTGTTGGAGAAGGAGATCTTAGGGGAGAGTCTAGATCAACGATATTATGCAACAATTTCCCTGAAGATAATGACACTGATTTCTCATAAGACATTTCCCCAAGCTCTTTTGAAATAACAAGAGGTGGCATGGTTTTCTCCTCCGTCACTATTCCCCTCTTCCTAGAATATACCCTAACCTTTTATGGAGGCTGGTAAGAAGGTCTTTCTTCCAATCTTACCTTAGGATATTTCTCAATAGCTTGTGACTTTCCTTTGTCTTCAACAACCTATTCAGCTTTTAAGACCCCCACCATGCTCTCAAAATTGTCGATAGCATATATGGCCCTATTCAACACACCATTGATATTTGGCATGGGATTGTATGCAGGGTTACTTTTAGTTTTCTTCTTCATCATCTTAGTAAAAGCTATATATTTTTCTTTTCTTTCCTCTTGCACCTGCAAATCAAGGATATTTCTAATAATATCCTTAGGAAAATAGAAGTTGTGAATGAATACACCTGTTCTGTGTTTTTCCTTCATTTGAGCAATGAAACCCTTAAGATCATGGTTCCTTGGGTGTACAATTTTCAACCCATAAGGCATAAGTAATGTCCACAAATATTTCCATCCTCCCTTTGCCATGACAAAATCAACAAATGTTTTGCATTCAGGAAGGAAAGATCCTTTCTTATGCTCTATTGGCAAGTGTGCATCTTGAGCACATCCCAACTGTCTCATGGTTTCCAATAATTATGGCAGTGATGTTAGACTTACAAGAAATAACTCGTGTCTCTTGGTACCTAGAAATTCTTCTTCAATGTAGAATTGTGCACAAAAATATCAATTCAAGGAACTTTTAGCATTAAATTTGGTGGCATAGTCCGAACTCCACCATTAATATTCACTCATGCGAGAAACAACAACTATCGTATAAAACTAACTCATTTTGAATACTAGTCATTGATCTCAATCCACACAAGCAAGAAGGAGAAACGTAGATCAAGTCAATGTTGTTTGAAACTGCCACGTTTGGCGACCAAATCTTAGGTAGATGAAAACACCCTCGAGACACCATCTCAACACAAGCAGGTCCCACCCAGATCATATCATGCTCGACATCAGCAACCACACGTTTCTTGTTCGCACACCTCGCAACATCATTAAAATGATTGTTTTAATTGTGCGAGGTCAGCAAGGAACAATCAAGATTCATTGTTATATGACAACCGTTGCTTCAACATTAATCGATAGATGAACAAGGACTAGGTCCCATGATCGAAAGTGACATGTGGTGAAATATCACACACCTCGCAACACTATAGTGACATCATCAAAAATCTTTGTGAGGTCAACAGGAAACGGTTAAGATTAAGCTAATCCAGCAAACAGTCAGAAAACCTGCATGTGCCATGATTTTTATTCATAAAAAGGGGACTGACTAGGCAGATGGGGAAATAACCCTTGTGGTAGGAAATTTAGATAAAATTCTAAAGTTATAACATTTTGTTAACCCAACATTTAGCGAAAATAAAATCAAGTCCCAACACGGAAGAATCGATAGACCAGGTAATAGGGGCCGATAACACGAATGACTTAAAAGGGCTCAAACCATGGCTTATGTAGCGAATAACCTGGGACAACAAGTCAATTCAGGATTAGAATGTCCAGACCAAAACGAAACAAAAGACCAAAAGCCAAGGTTTTCATGGCTAAAACCCAAAACCCCAAGGTAAACCAATGGTGCCAAACACCAGGGAAACAAGAATGATCACAATTGTGGAAAAAAAATTGAGATCACTACCATCTAGTGTAGGCAATGATCTATAGAATTAAAATTGAATCAAACCATATCTTATATAGTATAAATATTACACAACTACCGTGAATCCAAAAAAATGAACAAAATATCAAATCATGGAAAGCTTAGACCTCTGGTAATGCTGGAACCTAAGTCCTCTTGTTTTGCCGCTAATTATTGAGCCTCCTCATCTAGGCTTGAATTTTTCAATACTTATTAATATACAAGAGGATAATTCCAAATCATGAATTAAAAAAATTAGCTCAAAAAGAGTATTGAATTCCAATATATGGCCATTGTTTGGCACTGGTTTTTAAAGGTAATTCGATTTCATTCCAAGTTTGATGTTTCAAGTATTCAAACATGTGCAGCTCAAGGATTTTATGAAACAAATATTTTTACCACTCCCCAAAAATTCGTGTGGAAAGGTGGAGGTAAGTGAAGTGGGTTACAAGTTGGAGTTGGTATGCAAACGAGTAGTACTTTTTGTGTCAAGTACACTAGATTTTATTTCAAAGTTGTTTGTAAGGCTATGTATCAAAAACATGCATAAGTGAGTAGAGGTGGGAAAAATGAATGGCCAATAACACTTGAACCATCCCGCATCCCTTTAAACATAGACTAAACCATCAATCTTAAATTTTAGCTTGGGCTTCTTCAAATAGGAAACACATTCAGCGTAAATATAGTATATTATAGTTGGTACTAATAATAATCTATTATTATTTAAATAATATGAAATACTATATGTATAGGAGTGAATTTTCACCCCTTAGGTAGATTCCCCTTTTACACATCCTTACCTTAGAAAACCAAATCCGAAGGAAAAATTCCACATCAGGTAGCTGCTTTCCTTCCACTTAGCATCTGTCCTTTATGTTGGTGAGAAAATATTTGTCAAAGATGTGCATGCGGCTTGCAGACATCTACGTGATGCACTTACATCCTTGATGGATTCCTGCATCTGAATTTGTTAGAGGCGTTACACTTTCGATTGGGGTTGATTTGTAACATCCCTCTTTGACCAACTGACCCCGAAAATGGTAGATTCTTCCCTCTTCTCCTTCAAATTCATTCATTCTTCATTCAAGCCATCTCTTTTGGCAATCTCTTCAACATGTTCTTCATAGGCTCTTGGCAATTGTCAAGCACTTCCAGCACTTCAACAATCCATTACAGCAACAACACTCTGTCAACTCTGCAAAGAAAGTGTGAAGCAAGCCATTGCAACATGGGCTTGAGGTCTTGCGAGACCTCCCTTCATCATGGTCGAGGCTTTGGTGAGTGTTTCAAGCCTTCTTTCTCCTCCATTGGCTGGTCAGCTCTTGGTTGAGGTGGTAGCATTTTTCTCCTCTCCTTTTCGATTTGGTTGAGTAGCTCTTTATTGTTTTGTAGTACTATTTGCATTCCTTCTTTCTTTACTTCTTTATCGCATATTTCTCTCTCATTGCTATTTGGTTGTTTGTGGAGGTGGAAACACCAACATGAGGGTCTGACGAAGGTAGAATTCTATACAACCCCAACAAATTTCCCCTCTTTCTTGTTTTTAGGTGGGTGTGCTTTCAAAGCTAGCTGGCGAACTGGCGCCTTGGTGACATTATCTTTGTTTTTTTAGTTCTCATATGTTTGCTTCATCATCTCTGCTTGTACTTGTCATATTTCATAGTTCTATTTTGTTCATTTAGGAGTAATTAGGTAGGTCGTCACCTCATTATCTGGCAGTTCATATTGCCTTTTCTGTCCTCTGGCCATATGGATGCCAGCGCACTTGAGAGACACCAACGTGTTGTGCTATCATCCTAGAATTGCACTTTTGTACTTGGGTAGAGAGCTGTCTTAGGTGCAATATTGAATCCAAGAACTAAATTTCCTAGCCCAAACTAAGATCTTGGGTCTGAAGAGTGATAAAAGGACCTTATAGTCCTCATCATTCTCGTCCCTTATTTCGTAGCATCCCTTTAGAGTGAGGTAAGTTAAGGCAACCTTTTTCTCTCGACTCTCCATTACCTAGGGAATTGGCGTGGGTGGTACCCCTCTCTTACATTTTTGGTGAACCCGACGTGAACCGTCTGCCCATTCATTAGTGTTGAAGCTTTTCCCTTGTACCTTGTAGCCATTGTGCCCCTGAGTGTTGTGAATTTTTATGAGTAGCACAACCTAGTCCACAACCTTTGGGTATATTGTTAGGATAAGTGTATGACATATTCCGATGGAGAAGATGAGGGCCACTTCTAGTTTCTCTACTGGCCTTTTTTTCGGACGTGCGATTGGTGTTTCTACCAAGGATAAATTGTCATAGGGTGAGGTAGGATTATTTGATGAGTTTGACCACATTCGCACTCCTCCTGCATCTCCTACATCATCATCAATAGATGAGCACAAAGATTTTCACATTCCTTTAGAATATATCGCTACCCTTAGCAAAGGGTTGGGAGATTTGGAGAATCACTTGGAGAAGGACCCGAAGTTGGCTAGAGCTGCTAAGGTTATTAGTGAGATCAAGTATATGGTGGGAAAAGACTGAACAGGTATAGAGCTCCTAGCTAGCCTCTCTAGTCTGATGAAAGCTTGTGCCCCTTCAAACAATGCTAACCTTGTACAAGGGGCCGCTAGGAATGCGAGAAACACTTAGGAGTATCGATGCCTCTCACGTCTGTGTACATGGTTGATATGGTCCCTTTGATTAGTGTCACCCCTACATCCAAAAGACTTGAAACTATCAAAGTAAACAAAATACCCTTATGTTTTAGTTTCACCTCTCCTCTCACCTCTAGTGGTGGAGGTTTTGGTGGGTTGAGTGGTGGGAGCTTTGGTAGTGGTGGTGGCTTTGATAGTGGGGGTGGTGCTGGCAGAGGTGGTTCCAATGGAGGCCATGGTGGTGGCTTTGGAAGTGGAGGTGGCTCCAATGGAGGCCCTATAGGTGGTGGTGGCCTCGATAGTGGTTTTGGCAGTGGCCACATTGGTAGTTCTAGAGGTGGTTCTGATGGTGGTTCTAGAGGAGGTTCCATTGGTTCTATGTCGTCTAATGACCCTATTCTTAAAAAACTTCTTCAAAATATGGGCAAGATGCAAAGCCAGCTAGCGAGTCTCTCCCAAGCCTCTGCTCAACCCATCTTTCAGCCATTCTTCCGACATAGTCCATTTTCAGTAGAAATCTTAAGTACTCCCTTCCCACAAGGAATGGAGATTCCCAAATTCGAAAAATATGGCGGTAAAGGGGACCCAAAAATGCATGTGTCTTCCTTTAATTCCCTATGTACATATTTCTTCCATCATGACGCATTGATGGAAAAATTGTTTCCTCGATCTCTTAGGGATACATCACTCGAGTGGTACTATTCCTTGCCCGAAACTCTATTTTCTCATTCGATCAACTTGTAAATCAGTTTCTCCAATAGTTTCAAGCCAACATCAGGCTGAAGATGACCTTTTCAAACCTCGTCCAATGCAAGCAAGGGGATAATGAAAATATTATTGATTTCATAGTGCAGTACCAAACGCTCTTTTCACAAATCTCATATCCGCTTCCCAATTATGACGTACAAAAGGTATTCATAGGGAACTTGCAGAGGCCTTGGCAAGAGAAGTTTACCCTTATGAAATACCTTTCTTTCATGCATCTGTGTGTAGAATTATGAGAATACTAATAGAAGGTAGTCCAATTAAGGGGATCCTCCTCGTGCTCCCATTCAGAAGGAAAGTCCATTGCACCAATCTATGTGAAAGGTAAGGCTGTTGTGAATGTAGTAGCCACTAAAAATGGTAACGGCCTCAGACACAACTGAAAGTTCACCAAGTTGGAAGAATAGGTCCTATTCTTCCATCCTACAAAGGTTACTGAAGGACAAGATCATAACCTTGGAGAACCCTAAGCCTCTTAAAGAATCTTACCCTAGTTGGTATGATGAAAATACCTTTTGTCAATACCATCAAGTTAACAAACATGATACCAAACACTGTATGCACCTATTTCATGAGATACATGACCGCATTGAGCACGGTACTATTCATCTTGATGGAAGTAAAAAAAATACAAAAAAATAGATGGTGAAAGAAAATAGTGAGTTGTAGATATACACGGAGCCATTTCCGTCACATTCTACCAACATGATTATTGATCCCTCTGATTCTATCACTCAGCCCAATGCATATGTTAACATGGTTACCATTACTCCCCCCACGTAGCCTACGACTGGCTCGTTGGATGTGACATTTGCTTTGCAAGATATACCATTGAATAATAAGCCATCTCCCCTTTACATTCCCGCTCACCTCAATGGGAAAATTGTGATAGGAGTCTTAGTCAACTCCATGAGCTGGGTGAATGTCATTACGGAAGAGATGTTATGGATTAATTCATCGCATAGAGAGGAGTGCGAAGAAATGAAGTCCATCATCCGTATGCATGATGGCCTTGATCTTAAACCTTATGGTTCGATAACTATGTCCATTCTAGTTGGACCTAGGGCCGTAGATACAATTTTTGACGTTATTCTAGAGTCAGATTTATTCAGAGTGAAGTTAGGCATACCCTGGCTAGCTTCCATGAATGGAATCTCCTCTGTCATTCAAATTTTTTCAAAGTTCTCCTATGAAGGTGTTGTGCATGTAGTGCATGACACTAGGTACCAGACTTTTTTATCCCATGGGGGATATTCATTAGATCATTTTTGGCCTGCCCCAGTTGGTCTTCTTCCTCCAAGAATGAACTTACTTTGTAAGAGTTATGTGAAGTATAAGAACGAGGGAAAAGGAAAGCCGAATTTGACCCTTCCAATAACATAGAAGCAAGTTGCCTCCTTAAAATGGAAAAGAGAAGCTGCCCCATCCTGGGGATGACTCTCCTACTCCCCTTTCCATAGAAGAGTTCTGGATGAATATGCCTAGTTTTTATCCCTTGAGTCCAATGATATTGACCTAGTGAAAACCCAAAGTTTGGATATTAGATCTCCCTACCAAACCACCTGGACCTTGGTACTACTTTTATTGTAGAAGAAAAGGTCCCCATGGGGAATCCTCTATGTCCTGGCCTCTATGGCCTCCCACCATTTCTGCTCCAAAAGTAGTAAATGGGAAGAGGCCCGCTACTGAGGTACTAGACCCGACTCCCCCTTCTGCTTCTCAACCTAATCCTCCTACTCCCATATAGGAATCTGTCCCTCTACTGGAAATAGATGTGGTGGATATTCCCATGGTTGAGCAGGAGCCTTTAGTCCCTTCATAGCTTCTGGCCTCTAACTCGAAGAGTCATAAAAATTGCCTTGTGCATGAACGCAAGTGCCAATGAAAGGCTCTCGCGGTTGAGTAGGTTTCCTTGTAGAGAAAGGATGAGGAGATGACAACCCCTGCTTTGGGGCCTGTGGCTATGTCCTCCTCTCTCCTCCCCTCTACTCTCATTCAATCTAGCTTTGTATTGCTTCTGACTTCTGCTATGAGTATGAATGCACCTGACCCCAAGAAGGTGTAAGTGTTCATTGCTCCTTCAGTTGAGTCACCCCAGCTGATTTCCCTTTCGGATATCCCACCTTTCCCCAAACCTGTGGAAATGTCGAATACCTTGGTGGTGTCTATTGCGGCTCTCCCCTCCTCTTCCTCTACACCTCTCACCTCATTTGTGGGGAGTTCACATTCCCCAAAAAAATTGAAAGTAGAGGTGGGTCCTTCCAGCAATGGAGGATGTAAGAGGAGCCCACCTTCTGTGAAAGGTGGTTTTACACTAGTTTGCTCTTTTTTAGTGGTAGAATCCACTTTGGATTCCCCTGAGTTTGTCATCGCTCCCGAATCACTCGATGAGCCCAGCGGTGAATCTCGAGCGCAATCCTCTTTGTTCGTTGATGTATGAAATGGAACTCTACAAAGTGCATGTTTAACTCTCTAGATGAAGTTCCATCCTTGTCATCGATCTTCACAAAATCATTGACCCTAGCTCCATAAGAGCCGAGTGGAGGAGACCTTGTAGGGCCTTATTCCTTAGCCCTTGTTGTAGGAGGATTGGCAGCTCCTCCCCTTAATATTCCACCACTACAGGCTCATCCCCCTTCCCCTTATGATGATCTAGAGTGGGAAACGAATGACCTGTTGGTCGATCAATGTTAGAGGGAGATATCTTCTTTATCTTTAGATTATAAGTGTGTGTGTCATGATGTGTTCCCCCTGTGATTGTGCTATATTTTCCTAGATGACCCTTGTCACCCTTGTTGGTGCTTAGGTATAGGTGTGATTTTTGTGTCGTAAGCCTTCTTCTATTTGTATCATCATTCTTCCATGTTTGTGCTTGAATTTCAACAAATTAGGGATGATGCAAAGCATTGGGGGCATTTAGGCGTCCCTTCCATGTTGAACTAATTTTTATTTTTATTTTGTTTTTGGTGCCTTCTTCCTGATCTGGTGGGGATTGATGATCTTTCACCTTGCACCATGGTTACCTATTATTCATATGAGCATGAGCAGATCTGACCCCACGAAACTAGATCCCCCTGTGTCCTCCATTTGTGTTTACTTCTCTTTTTCTCTTTTCTTATCCTTTCTCTCTTCTTTTCTTGAGTTGTCCCTCTCATGTGTGACAAGGTCATTTCTATAATACTCTGATTTTTAGAAAACACATTCCCTACCAACGAATCTTTTCTTGAGGATCCTTGCACACCTTTTCAAGAATCGCATTCTCGACTTGGACCCCTAACAGAACGTGTTTCTTTCATCATGGGTTCACAAAGAAAGAACTTGAGAACTTTCCTCTGAGGTGGGAGTAGCTTTGGCCTTCTCCTCACGAGGGGGCACTTTTTTCCTTTCAAATTCCTTGATGAAGTGAACATCTTTTGAAGGGATTCCTTGATGATGAATCAATTTGAGAACAAATCTCTTTTTTGCACTTTCAAACAGTGCATCCTTTGAGTGGACCCCCTCTTCATGTCGAGTTCCTGAGGGACCCCTTTGAAAGTTGTATAATTTATTGATGGTCTACGTGACTATCCACTTGATCGCCTATGTGGCCACTTTGTTTTTGACATGATTTATCTATGGGTAAAACATGTCACTTTTTAGGTGCGCCTCTAAAGCCACTTTTCAATGCAACTCTACAAAGTCTCCTTCTTTTGGGTTTCCTCCATGTGAGAGATATGGGGGACACCACCTTGTAGGTTTGCGGGTTTGTAAGGTGCTTTTTCCTTTGGGTCTCCTCCATGCCAAAGATCTTGGGGGATGCCTCCTTGCACATCCATGGGCTTGTAAGGTATTTTTATCTAGGTTTCCTTCATGTGAGAGATCTTGTAGGATACCTTCTTGAAGGTCTGTGGGTCTATAAGGTGCATACTTTATGGGGCTTTCTTCATGTGAGAGATCTTGGGGGATACCTTCTTGCAGGTCTACGAGCCCTTAAGGTGCTTTCATCCTAGAAGATTTTTCTATCGTTGGTCTGAGGGCCTTCAGTGTACTTTGTGTAGCTTCATAGTTTTGTGGGGCTATGGAGTCTTTTCTTCAGTCTTGCACTTTTGAGCTTGCAAAATCGTGGCCTGCTGCCTCGATGGTTCAAGTATACATTTCTAACCCTACTAACTCTTTGATCTAATTTACCAAAGCACTCATCAGTATTCATGCTCGCTAAAGTGGGAGAAAAATGAATAGGAGCGGATTTTCACCCCTTACGCAAATTCCCCTTTTACACATCCTCACCTTAGAAAACCAAATCGAAAGGTGAAATTCTACATCAGCTGGATGCTTTCCTTCCACTTGGAATCTATTCTTTGTGTCGGTGAGTTAATATTTGTCGAAGATGCACGCATGGTGCATATACATCCACGCGACATGCTTATGTCCCTGATAGATTCTGGCATCTAAATTTGGCATAGGCGTTACACTTTCAATTGGGTTCAATTTGTAACATCCCTCTCCGACCAACCGACCCCAAAAATGGCAGATTCTTCCCTCTTCTCCTTCAAATTCATTCATTCTTCATTCAAGCCATCTCTTTTGGAAATCTCTTCAACATCTTCTTCATAGGCTCTTTGCAATTCTCAAGCACTTCCAACACTTCAACACTCCATTGCAACAATAAAACTCTATTAACTCCACAAAGAAAGTGTGAAGCAAGCCATTATGGCATGGGATTGAGGTCTTGCAAGAACTCCCTTCATCACAGTCGAGGCTATGGTGACTATTTCAAGCCTTCTTTCTCCTCCATTGGCTAGTGAGCTCTTTGTGGAGGCGGTAACATTTTTCTCCTCGCCTTTGCGATTTGGTTGAGTAGTTCTTTACTATTTTGTAGTGCTATTTGCATTCCTTCTTCCTTTAATTCTTTATCGCATATTACTCTCTCATTTCTATTTGGTTGTTCGTGGAGGTGGAAACACCAAAACGGGGGTTTGACTGAGCCAGACCCCTATACATCCCCAACAAATTTCCCCTCTTTCTTCTGTGCAGGTGGATGTGCTTTCAGAGCTAGTTGGTGAACTGGTGCCTTAGTGAGATCATCTTTGTTATTTTAGCTCTCATATATTTGCTTCATCATATCCGCTTGTACTTGTCATATTTCATAGTTTTGTTTTATTCATTTAAGAGTACTTCACTAGGTCGTTAGCTCATTTTATGGCAGTTCATATTTCCTTTTCTATCCTCTGGCCGTATGGATGCCATGACACCTGAGAGATGCCAGCACATTGCACTATTGTCCTTGAACCACACTTTCATCCTCAGACAGAGATTTTTCTAACGTGCAATATTGAATCTAAGAACTAGCTCGCCTAGCCAAAACTATGATGTTGGGTCTAAAGAGTGATAGAAGGACCTTATAGTCCTCATCATTCTCATCCCTTGTTTCGTAGCATCCCTTTAGAGTGAGGTAAGTTAGGGAAGCCTTCTGCTCTCAGCTCTCCATGACCTAGGGCCTTGACATGGGCGGTCCCCCTCTCTTACACTATATAATATTAAATATAATTTAAAAATATTAATTTATTTTTTTATTGATAAGTGCTACCAAAAGGGGGTAGCACCTAGGTACATATAGACAAAGAGGCATGCCATGCCAAGGATCATTCTATAATCAAAATACTAGAAATTACTGCAGTAGATAATGGTAAATGGTAGACAGACAACTCCCAACCCTGATTAACCTTGCCAGACTATCGTCGCTTAGCCATGACTGACCAGAGTTCATGAACCTAAAGAAGGCATCCAGATTGGAATTCTTGACTCTGACTCAGAAGACTTCCCATGCATCTGTCATGAAATTGGTCAAAGCTTCCTTTCATCGTTGTATGACCTCTTCTTCATATACTTCGGTTTCCTCTTTGTCTACCTCCATACACTCCGGGTTGAAGAAGAGGCATAGATGGCTGGGAAACCCATCTATAACCAACTGAAGTATAGCATTAGCGATGGCGTGAATGTTGATTGCTGCCATGAATCTAGTGAGGAGCTCCACTACTCATTCATGGGACTCAATTACATCAACTAGGAATCCAATCATTGTTTCATATATTTTCCCATCACACCATTGACAGTCCGCTATCAAAACCCTAGAGACCAGTTTGATGAGCATTGAGCACACTGCCGAGCTTGGAATGATGAAGAGTCTTCCACATTGTTCTACCAGGGACTCTCTCTCACATGGGCAACTTAAACCTAAATGATGCACCATTTCTTTCCAATCCTTGGAAGTTTTTGAATGAGTAAGGAGCACCTAATGTAAGATGATATATCCTCCTATGCAAGGCCCAAAGCCTGATGTAGGTGTAGGAACCATCAGCCATTTGGACTGAATCCAAAAAAAATCTATCCTGGTCAGCTGCATATCTACCGAGATCCTTCCTACCGTTCATGTGCTCGAGGAGATCATCCTATGTGATCTACTGCAATAGTATCCTGCAGCCCCAAACATCATGTTGTGGCAGTGCTCGTGATCACCTTTTCTTCTTGGGATACACCCTAGTTTTCCAAGAAGTCAACCACTTTATTTGATTCCTTGTAGACATGTGCTAATGTGTAGTTTGTCAATTTTCCAAGTAGCTCTTTGATTGGATTTATTCAGTCGCTAATCCTCCAAATTTTGTGATCTCCCTATCGTTAATGCCTAGATACAGAGCATCGAGTCACCCTCAATTTCTACTGAGTCTATACCATTACGAATGAAAAGCTTTAGGCCAAGCCATAGGACTTCTAGTTTTGCCATATTATTTGAGAAAATACCTATATTATTTGATGCTACCTAGACACATACTCCCCTTACCTCCCTAATTATGTAGCCAACCCCTGCTCGTCCGGGGTTGCCTTTGCCATCCCTGTCAAAGTTCAACTTCCACTTTAACCTGACCGGGTGGGTCAAATGAATCTCTTTCCTATTGACCTTGGTTACACCTTGGAATAAATCCCTCAAAATTTTGAGCTCATTTCAAGCCTTTTTTATCTCTTCATCCCACCTCGAGAATTTTTCTTTGGAACCTAAGTTGAGTTTGTTATTTGCTATCTCAATGATGGGGTCATGGATTTTGGTGATAAGTTGTTCCCAGTTTAAGGATTTTCCTTTAAAAATGTGTTTGTTCCTTTCCTTCCATATGTGCCAGACGACCAATGAGGGTGCCAATGTCTAGATCCCCTGCCAATACCCACCTTTGTTTAAATTCGGCCAGCTGGATAGAAAGTCCCAAAGCTTGTAATGTATTGGTCCCATATAGTTGAAATATTATTGTATCCAATTCCAACATGAAGCTGCCACTGGGCAAGAAATGAATAAATGATCTGTATTCTCCTCTGCTTGCTTACACAATATACATCTGGATGGGCCAACGATGTCTAGTCTTTTCAATATTTCACTCGTTAGGCATCGATGATGTAGCGCCACCTAGAGAACTACCCTAGATTTCAGTAACACCCCTCGCTTCCAGCATAGCCTTGCAATCCAGGTTTTATCCTTAACTTGTGCAGACTGCAATTGGTAACCCATTTTAGTTGAGTAATCACCAGACACGACACCACACCATATAATGGAGTCCTCCCCATTGCACAAATGTGTCGGCCTATTGTTTAGTTCCTACACCATTGCAGTAACCCGTTCTTGTGGTAAGGGTAGATGATCGAGATTTATCCATTTGCTCCATCCTTCCAAAGGGTCTTCTTCCCTTTGTATGTAATCTACCACCTTGGAGCCGAATTTTGCCTACAACTTGTCCACGTACTTATCCAAATAAAATAGCTCATTCAAAATTTTTGGGCCATTCCATGAGTCCATCCAGAATAGGGCCTTTCTCCCATTCCCAATCTTCCATGATAGGTGGCTGGTGATTAGGGGATGACATTTTAGCAAATATCTCCAAGCTGTAGAACTATCGACGAGATTAGCTGTTGTCAAGATTCTTGAGGGATCCTCATTGTTTAAGTACTTGCCTTGCATAACCAGACACCACAACTTATTTGAATTCTTATGTATTTTATAGACTACTTTGGCCCCTAAGGTTGTGTTTTGCAACTTCATTTTGTGAAGCCCTACCCTGCCATCTTCTTTTGATTTGCAAGTTGTGTCCCAACTTGTTAGTGGGATTTTTTTCTCATTTTTTGATCCTTCCCATAAGAATTTTTTTAGGACTTTCTCCATGTTGTTCTCTGACTTCTTTGGAGCTTCATAGAAGGACATCTTGTAGATCAGGATTGCAGACATAATAGTTTTTTCCATTGTGATTCTTCCTGCCAGTGTGAGCCAATTATTTTTCCAAGCCATTGCTTTATTTAAAACTTGATCCACCACCCCCCTCGTGCTTTTCTTTGCATTCCCCTTCGAATAATTGCACTCTAAGGAATTTAGACAGGAGATTCCCTGCTTTGAATCCTAGTATTGGAATTATAGCCTGATGTAGGTGGGGTCTTGTGTTAAAGAAATAAAGACTCGATTTTTCCTTATTCATATAATGACTTCTGTGCCTTTCTTATTCACTACGCACACTATTGATGCTTCTGGCTTCCCTTAGACTGCCTTCCTTGAAAAGTGTAGTGTCATAAGAAAATTGGGAATGGGTGATGGGTTCCAAATTTGATATGAGTTGTACCCCACGCCATTCTAACTATTGGTTACTGCTTTTGATCGCACTATTGAGTGATTCATCCATGATTGCAAAAAGAAAATGTTATATGGGATCACCTTGCCTAAGGCTATTCATGGCTTGGAAGAAACCATAGTGTGATTCGTTGATTGATACTAAGAACTAGACTGAAGATATACAGTAGGAGATAAGATCGCACCATTGTTTATCGAAGCCTAGTTTTTTCATTAATTCCATAAGGAATGACCACCGCACCTTGTCATATGCCTTACTCACATCCAATTTGATGATCATCCCCGCATCCTTGCTCGACTTGAGGGTATGCACAACTTCTGAAATGAGCAATATGCTATCTGTTATCTCATGACCCTATACAAAGTCATTCTGTTCTATTGATATGATCTTCCCTAATAGCTGTTTGAGTCTATTAGCCATAACCTTTACTACTACCTTGTAGATGGTGTTACAAAATGAGATGGGCATGTAGTCATTAAAGGAAGTACATTCAACCTTCTCAGGAATCATAGCAATGACTGAGTTGTTCAGGTCCTTGACAAACCGCTTGGTCTTGCGAAAGTATTTTAGCCAACATCTAGAGCTCATCTCCAAGAAAGCCCCAACAGTTTTGGAAGAACTTGGTCGGGAACCCATCGGGTCTAGGTGCTTTATTCGGGTGCATTTGGAAGAGCGTCGTGCAAACTTCTTCTTTGGTAATTTGCTCACCTAACATTTTGTTGTCTGCTTTTCTTACCCTATTGTTTATTGATTCGAGAAAGCCATCTCTATACTCCTGTGGGGGTTGAGGTTATTTTCCCCCTAGCAAGTGAGAAAAAAAATCAACCGTAGCCTTGCCTACCTCTAACCCACTATGGGAAATGTGCCCTTCATTGGTTTGAATTTCCTCTATCTTGTTGACTACTCTCTTTGCTAAGACTGAGGCATGGAAGAACCTATAATTGGCATCTCCTTCACTTAGCCATACCTCCCAGGATTTTCCTCTCAAATATATTTTCTCCCTCTTCAGTAGTTCCACAAGCCGGGCCTTTAGTTATTTTTCTCTGAGAAATTATTCATTCTTCATGCCATTTTTTATTACATATTCATTAAGAGCCTCCAGCTCGGCCTCCACACTAGCTTTTTCAATGAATATGTTTTGAAAATTCAACTTGTTCCACTCTTTGAGTTTGTGTTTTATTATTTGCAATTTCTTAACCATTTTGAAGCAGATTGATCCCCCCACCTTTGCTTCCTTCCAATAGCCCTCCAGAAGGTCTAATAGACTTGGATCCCACCACCACATATTTTGAAATTTGAAACTAGTTTTCACCGTTGAGTTCCTGCCAGTTATTGATAATTCTACAGGAAAATGATCTAAAATTGAACTCAGAAGGATGCTTGCAGAAACTAGAAGCCCAAATTTGAACCATAGAGAAGGGACCAAGAATCTATCCAGTCTCTCGGCTATCACAGTGAAATATTTGCACCTATTGTTCCATGTAAAAATCATGTTTCTTGTAGGATAGTTTGCCAACCCTACTTCCGCAACAAAGTTTCTGAAATTTATAATAGACCGTGACACATTCCTTAGCTCACCACTCTTTTTTGATAACTCCAATATATCATTGAAATCTCCCCCAATGACCAGTTCATCCTTTGAGAGGGGATGCATGAATTTTAACACCGAGCTCCAGAGAGATGTGTTGTCCTCAGTTTTTGTTGGCCTGTAGATGTTGATGATTGTGAATTGGCAGTTTAGATCTAGGTTGTAGAAATTTTCCGCCATCCAATTTGTAGAGGAGTGAGTTACCTCCATGGAGACAGTTGCCACCTTCAAAAGCATGCCCAAACCTCTTGCAGTGCCCGATGAATCCTAGAAATGTCGTTTCTAATACCACGATATTTTAATAATTTTGACCCATCCTCCCTTGAGAGCTTTGTTTCTTGTAGTAAGATGATGCTTCTTGCACTTTTTTGTAGTTGACACCTAACTAGGCACCACTTTTCAGGTGCCCTTAGGCCCTTGACATTCCAGGTAGTGATCCTCATTACTTCCCAAGGGAGGATTTTCCTCCCTTGGTACTCAAAAAATTGTTGATGCTTGTCAATATTTTGGCCATTGTCTCCTCCTCCTTGAGTTGTTTAAAGGATTTCCTGGCTCAAGGATGTCCAGAAGTGCCAATTTTTCCCATACCCAGATGTTTGATTACTGATTGGGAGATGTGTCTTTCTTCGATTATGTCTAGTTCATCATCTGGGTCTGCATTTGAGTCCAATTCTTCACTTGCTAGGGAGGCAGTTTTTGCCCTCTCGCTCTCCTTCACTCCTAGAACTTCCTTATGTGGCGAAGGTGGCATCTTGATGACCAACCCGCCTCTTTCTTTGGGTACATCCTTGGGGGGAGAATGCATATTCACCCATGCCCTACTACGACTCAGGGTGTCACCTTCCTCTGTCAAATTTTCATTGGAGGCAACTGGATTATGTTTTGTGGTGGAAGGAGAGCATAAAGCCTATGGTAGTTCTTTTAGAGTCTACTTCGATCCTTTTTTGCATCCCTCAGAACAATGTTCCCACGAGCCGCACATGATACATAATTTCTTTGAGTCTTTTAACTCTATCTCATGTGACCATCGTTTCCCATTGACCACTAAACAAATTTTGGAGGGTATTGTTACAATTTCCATGATATTCAACCTTCCATATTTATATAAGTCACCATCCAGGATTCCCATTTCAATCTCTAGAAGGGCACCTAAATATTGGCCAATTTTCTCCAAACAGTCACCTGTCCAGTACTCCATTGGATGATTGTAGAGCCTTACCCAGACTGGCTGGTCATATGGGTGCAACCTAGCCTATCATGGACTCAAATTGGTTCAAAGTAAAGGGTATAGGAAGGTCTAGTTGGAAGGTGACTCTCTGAATATTATAAACAATTTGAAGAATGCCTCACCTTCATCTTGGACTATTGAGGCCTTGGTCAGGGACTCCATTGGTATTATCAATTCCTTTGATAATATTTATCTCTCCCATATATTGAGAGAGGGAAATATGTTAGCTGATTTATTCGCTAACTTTGGTGTTAGAGATAGTAAGGAGTTGGATTTAAATGATCCTATTCCTTTTGAAGCAATGACTATTATTAATAATGAAAGCTAATATGAAGTTGATCTTAGTTTTCATTGAGGGGCGCATGTCCTTATTCACATGGTCAAATGTTATGAATGAGAATGTTAAAGTCATGAGTATAGGGGATGGATTTCACAAGGACCAGAGTTCTAATTCATTATGGCATATCTATCCTTTGGCTGGCTTTGCATGGATTTTGGATGATATTCGCCTTAGTTTTCAGACTCTTTTGTTGTTCATTCTCGCTTTGGGTGGTGTTTGTCTTTGTTTCTTGAGGCTTCTATTGTGTGCTTGGCATCTGTGTGTTAATTCTTCTACGATGGGTGGGGACAAAAACTATGTCGAGCCTACATCTTGTGTTTCTACTAAGCATAGGAAGGAGGTGTGGGAGATTTTAGAGAAGGGTGGCTTAACTCTGTATATGGAGAAACTGCATGGTAACAATTCCCAGGTCATCGATTTGCTTACTCAAGGGTGGAATGAGAGAACCCTGAATTTAGGTGGTAGGGAAGTTGTGGTTGATGAAGAATTCATTGCCCAAATCAGTGGCTTGGCTATGCAGGGTATGAAGGTGTTCAAAGACAAGAAATAATCACAGGTTGTGATGTCTATTCTTTTTAAAGGGAATAAGGCTACTGATTTGAAAATGATGGAGTGGTGGTTTTCAGAGGAGTTCCTTGAAAGCACTGTGGTGTGATGTGGTTGAAGAGATTATGAGGTATGCAAACTTGGAGGGCAGGTATATGGTGATTAATAATTACCATTTCCCTTTGCTTAATCATTTTTGACATAAGAAATCGGTTTCCTTTCCTTACTCTTTGTTGATGTCACTTGATTCGGGGATTAAGGAGCATAGGAAAAACCCCAAGAAACCTGTCCTGCATGTCAGGTTAATTCTCCTGATCTATGAGCATGCCAAAGTTCATGAGGTGCATAAAAATCTTGTGTCTCTAAAGCAAAACATTGCTAAATGCTAGGAGGGTTATTAGACGGATTCGGGAGACGAAATGGTTAGTAAAAAATCTAAGAAGAGGAGGCTTATCTTGAGAAAATATTTTGAGTATGATAGGGATGATGATGCTTGTTATGTCCTAGATTTGTATGAATCTTTTGAGGAGGGCCCCATGTCCCCTGTTTCGGGTAAGATTGGGAAAAGAAAGTCGATTGATAAAGAGGGCTATATGACTTGCAGTGACGAGGTGGTAGCGAATTTTCTTTCTCAGGGGGTGAAGGACAAAAATGAACTTTATGGGGAAGCTTATTCTCCTCCCCCAATGACTAGACATGTGTAAGAGTCTAAGGAGGGGAGTCGGAAGAGAAGGGTGTTGAGAACTGATGGCCAAATCATGGAAAAGGGTTTCCCTCTTCCCAAAGCTAGTGGTATCTTTGGCGAGGCCTCTCCGAGTGCCGATTTTGGGATGTTGAAGCAGGGGAAGGAAAGGGCTATGGGTGGATGGTACAAGGGCACCTAGGCCCTAACCTTGAAATGATAACAAAATGGATCTTCAAGGTTCATCAAATGATTTGAAGCTTAGGAAGTTGCAAAATACTTAAAAATAGGATGAAATGTCATGAGTTGCCCATGTAATGTCATGGTGTCAATAAAGTCTAGGTGATAGAATAACTAAGGTTTAGTGTTTTATGAGTAAGGTCCCTATGAACATTTCTAAATGTATTTACAAAGCTTAGTGGATCAGTTAAGAGGGATTTATGGATTTATGAAATAAAATTAAAGGGTATAATGATTTATGAAATCAAATTGTAAAGGGTATAATCTTGACCTCCAACAGTCATTAGTGGTTCAAATTTCAGTTGTAGATAGTTGGTCACTTGTATGAAATAGTTTGAAGTTGGCATCAATGTATATCTCCATGTAATCTCTAAGGAAAGGTTGTTGTTCAGTTCTAATAAAGAAATTGTATTGTTGGCAATTGTTGATCATAGTTTTCCATTGGTTTTTCTGAATTTTCTCCCTGACATAAGCCCGTGCAGGTATAAGATGTATTGAGACTTTGATTATCTATTAATATATGTGTTCATCATCTCTTGCATTTCCATTGGAGGCTTAGTACCATCATTTTTGTGGGAGGGATCAACAAACTCAACAGTACCCTATTTTTCTGTATTGGGATTTTGAGGGCCTCACTATGAAATGTTAACCAATCCACCTACTGTTCCAAAAATGTGGTTCAATGGATTGGTCTGTAATATGGTTAGATAGGGGTAGGAATACTTTGGGAGAGGAGAGAACACGGTATTGTGCAATGGTGTGGGTCTTGTGACTAAACAGGGGTGTTTCCACTATGAAGGCAAAGAACCCAAGTGGTGAATCCGAGGATTTCAAAGGGGAATGGAATTGTGAGAGTTTGTAGAGTCAGGGCAGAGGAAATACATGGTGTCTAGACCCTTGGGAGGATTTGGGAGAGTCAAGAGTTAGGAATTTCCTTAAAACCCTTATTTTGTGAAGGTTTAGGAGGGTTTGTGAGCAGAGGGATAAGGCAAGCCTTTGGTGCCCTAAGAATTGGGAAATCCTGAGTTTGAGAACCATTCCTAAGACTGTTTTAGGTTCTTTTGGTTTGGGGATAAGTTTGAGTGGGGGTTACTTTGTAAATCAGACCAAATTGTGAGGCCTAGAACTAGGTAGGTTTATTAAAAGTCCATGTTGGTCCAAAACAGTAACCCTTGATTATTTGGTATGTTGTGTAACCCTGAAAAGGGTATCTTAATCCACCCTTTAGTTAAGTGTTTTGGAAAGGTTGTGTGGAAATTGGCCTAAACTGGTTTTTGAGTGTTACAAGGGGTAAATTGGTATGAAGGTTGTTGAATGGTGATTTTGGAGTGATCAACCTTTGAGATTGAGTTTGAATGGTAAAATTTCCATTATATACATGTTGAGAGACCTTGTAGGGTTTGGGTGGAGGTCTTGATTGTTTTGTAAACTTGGAGGGTTAAGATCCTTGAGGGTGAGTTGATGTCCATGAAAGTGGAGTTGAGTCCTTGGTTGAGAGTTGAAGTCTCTGTTTTGTGAGTGATCTCCACCTAGCCTTTACATCATAGTGGTATCAGAGCAAGGGATTAGGTCTTCGTGAAGATCAGGATTGAAGTTTCTATGCAAGAAGGAGAAGATAGTTGAAGGGAAGAAAATGCCTCCTAAAAACAATGTTGTTGCAAGGAAACTTAATACTCATGAGAAGGATATAGATACACTGAAATGGGAGATGGATGCAATAACGGCTAAGGGAAGGACCCTTTTGGATGAAAGTGATTCTAAAGAGGAAGAGACCTCTGTTGAAGAAGAGAAGATGGATCCAAATGATGTGAGAACAATGAAGCTACTAAAGGCTATGAAGAAGGATGGACATGGAAAAATGGATGTGCCTATGTATGGAGGAAAACTTGATAGTGAAGAGCTCTTGGATTGGATAGGGGCTTTGGAGAACTACTTTGATAGTGAAGATGTTGATGAAGGACATAAAGTGAAGAGAGAAAAAACAAAACAAAAAGGACATGCTTTGGTGTGGTGGAATTTTGTGCAAGAAGATAGGTTGAGAAAAGGCAAGAGCAAGATCATTTCTTGGGAGAAGATGAAAGCAAAGATAAAAGGTAAATTTCTTCCTTTTGATTACAATATTCAATTGCTTAAGAAATTGTAGAATCTTAGACAAAAGGAGTTAGATGTACAAGCATATACTGAAGAGTTTTATAGGCTAAGTATAAGGACTGAACATGAAGAAGATGAGGAAGAGATGACTGCCAGGTACTTGAATGGTTTAAGATTCAACATTCAGGATGAAATCAACATGATGCAGCCAAAATCAGTAGAGCAATGCTTTCAAATGGCAATGAGGGCAGAAGAAAAGCTAAAGAGGAGACAAGAGAATGCAGCAAGAGGAAGAGATAACACCTCTAGAGGAAGGGGATTCAATCCTAGTTCAAGGAAAAACAATGAAGGCCAAGGAGATGACAAAAAGGATCAAGAGCAATCTGATTCAAGATGTGGATGGAGAGGTTCAAGAGCTAGATTTAGTGGAGGAAGAGGATCATATCAGTTCTGAGGAAGATGCTACACTTGCAACTAGCTCGAACATCCAGCCTTTAAGTGCCCTGAAAAACAAGGCTTAAGCTCTCATGGTGGAGAAAGGAGGAATCAATTAGTGCATGAAGATGAAGAGAATGTGACTACACCTATAGTGAACCTTACATCAGAAGAAGCAGAGGCACTCATGATAAGAAGAACTGTGTTGCAAGCATCCAAACAGGAAGATTCAAGCCAAAGAAGGAGCCTATTTAGAACTACATGCAAAAGCAAAGGTAAAGTGTGTCAAGTTGTCATTGATTCTGATTCTCAAGATAATCTAGTGTCTATGGAAATGGTGGACAAGTTGTGTTTGAAAAAACTACCTCATGAAGCACCTTATAGAGTCTCTTGGGTAAATGATAATCAAACCTTGGTAGTAAAAGAGCAAGCATATGTTGATTTTCAAATTGAAGAGTATAATGATAGGGTCCTATGTGATGTTTTGCCAATGGATTGTTGTCATGTGCTCTTGAGAAGGCCTTGGCAATTTGACAGGAGGTCTATGTATGATGGCTGGGAGAACACATACACCATCAAGAAGGAGGACAAAATCTTTAAGTTGCTTCCCTTGAAAACAAGTGTAAGGGATAAAGGTAAGGCTAAGGTAGTGTTGTTTGGCAATAAGGATCTTTTGGGGCCTGAGGACAACCATTTTGATGTGGTTGTAGGTATAGAGCAAGTTGGTGGAGTTATGACAGTGAGGAGAACACCTATAAATGGTGTTAAGACAACATGAAGTGTGTTTTTGCAAGAGGCAGAGAAGGCACTCATGCCTAGGTCTGATCTAGTCAAGGTGAATAGTGAGAAGACAGTAGGGAGTTTGGTCTTGCAAGGAGAGCCAGATGGTTTTACATCTAGGTCTGATACAGTCAACGAGAAGGTAGCAAGGATGATGCATAAGCATGAAAAGCAAGGTGGAATGTTTCCAAAGGTGGTTGAGATTACAGTGGGGACCATTGTGTGTCCTATCAACAGGAGTGATGGTGAAGGGTAGATGAATTTTGTAGGTACAAGGACTGGTGGGTTTGATAAGGCAGTGATAATTGGCAATGACAGTGTGCAAGGTTTGACCACAGTGGGGGTAGAGCAAGAGGAACAAAAATGAAAAGGTTTGATGACAGTGAGGGGAGGACAGTGTATGCAAACACCGTTGGATTGGTGCAAGCATGGAGATGAAGCAAGGAGTAAGCTAGGACACTATGTTGCTAACTCTTGTTTATTTGCAGGTGTGAGGACTAGGAAGCCTTTCAATTTTGATCCAGGAGTGAGACAAAGGAAAGTTGCAGGTTTGGCTATGCATGAGGTAGCAAAGTGGGGTCAAAGAACATGTTTTTCACTCTTGGGACAAGAGTTTCTCTATGGGGGGTGTATGGTGCAAGGGCACCTAGGCCCTGACCTTGAAATGATAACAAAATGGATCTGCAAGGTTCATCAAATGATTTGAAGCTTAGGAAGTTGCAAAATACTTAAAAATAGGATGAAATGTCATGAGTTGCCCATGTAATGTCATGGTGTCAATAAAGTATAGGTGATAGAATAACTAAGGTTTAGTGTTTTATGAATAAGGTCCCTATGAACATTTCTAAATGTATTTACAAAGCTTAGTGGATCAGTTAAGAGGGATTTATGGATTTATGAAATAAAATTAAGGGGTATAATGATTTATGAAATCAAATTGTAAAGGGTATAATCTTGACCTCCAACGGTCATTAGTGATTCAAATTTTAGTTGTAGACAGTTGGTCAGTTGTATGAAATAGTTTGAAGTTGGCATAAATGTATATCTCCATGTAATCCCCGAGGAAAGGTTGTTGTTCAGTTCTAATAAAGAAATTGTATTGTTGGCAATTGCTGATCATAGTTTTCCACTGGTTTTTCTGAATTTTCTCCCTAACATAAGCCCGTGCAGGTATAAGATGTATTGAGACTTTGAGTATCTATTAATATATGTGTTCATCATCTCTTGCATTTGCATTGGAGGCTTAGTACCATCGTTTGTGTGGGAGGGATCAACAAAATCAACAGTACCCTATTTTTCTGTATTGGGATTTTGAGGGCCTCACTATGAAATGTTAACCAATCCACCTACTATTCCAAAACTGTGGCTTGGTGGGTTGGTCTGTAATATGGTTAGCTAGGGGTAGGAATACTTTGGGAGGGGAGAGAACATGGGATTGTGCAATGGTGTGGGTCTTGTGATTGAACAGGGGTGTTTCCACTATGAAGGCAAAGAACCCAAGTGGTGAATCCAAGGATTTCAAAGGGGAATGGAATTGTGAGATTTTGTAGAGTCAGGGCAAAGGCAGTACATGGTGTCTAGACCCTTGGGAGGATTTGGGAGAGTCGGGAGTTAGGAGTTTCTTTAAAACCCTTATTTTGTGAAGGTTTAGGAGGATTTGTGAGTAGAGGGATAAGGAAAGCCTTTAGTGCCCTAAAAATTGGGAAATCCTGAGTTTGAGAACCATTCCTAAGACTATTTTAGGTTCTTTTGGTTCAGGGATAAGTTTGAGTGGGCGTTCCTTTGTAAATCAGGCCAAATTGTGAAGCCTAGAACTTGGTAGGTGTATTAAAAGTCCATGTTGGTCCAAAATAGTAACCCCTGATTATTTGGTATGTTGTGTAACCCTAAAAAGGGTATCTTAATCCACCCTTTAGTTGTTAAGTGTTTTGGAAAGGTTGTGTGGAAATTTGCCTAAATTGGTTTTTGAGTGTTACAAGGGGTAAATTGGTATGAAGGTTGTTGAATGGTGATTTTGGAGTGATCAACCTTTGAGATTGAGTTTGAATGGTCAAATTTCCATTATATACATGTTGAGAGACCTTGTAGGGTTTGGGTGGAGGTCTTGATTGTTTTGTAAACTTGGAGGGTTAAGATCCTTGAGGGTGAGTTGATGTCCATGAAATTGGAGTTGAGTCCTTGGTTGAGAGTTGAAGTCTCTATTTTGTGAGTGATCTCCACCTAGCCTTTGCATCAGTGGAGGACATGTTGTGGGAACTAGCAAAGCAGATGTGGATAGGGTGATGAAAATGAAGGCTGTTGAGGAGGAAATCACTTGCTCCATTTGAAAGATGAAGAATCTTGTCTCCATTGGCAAGGGTAAGGATATCTTTGCTGATAAGGGTCATATTAGTTCTTCCGTTGAGGACGTTGATGTTTGGAAAAAAATTAAAAACTTTGATAGAGAGGAGTTGTCTGATGTGTTGGGCTCAACCCGTGAGAGTGCAAATGTGCAGTTTAAACTTTTTGAGTGGTTTTTCTATGGGACTAATAGAATTAATGTTAGAATTAGAGGTTTTGCTAGTAAGGCTAAGGACCCTTCTATCCAAAGACAAATTGATAATCTAATGGATTCTCTTAATACTGTGGCTAATACTATGGCAGAGGAAACCATCAATTTGAAACATAATTTGGAAGGTAGAATCTTATCCCTTGAGGATAAATTTTGATAAAATGTGGAGTGTTGTGATGAAGAGTGGAGATGTCTCTAAGGTTTTGGGGATTTCAGATTCTGCCAAGGTGATCTTCCCTTCGATTACTATGAAAAAGAGAAAGGAGACCGCGTTTGCTGATGATACTATTGCTGGGGGTAAGCTGATGGATGTGGCTTGTGCGAGTGAGAAGGGTGTTGTTAAAGGTAGTGTTTTGAGTGGTGAGGTAAAAACTGGTGGGCCGGGGGTCAGAACTAGAAACCGGATGAAAGCTTAGGCTGGGGCATTTGGTATAGAGGTGTCTGATATTGGGAATAATGCATAGACAATGGTTTCTTTTGAAATGGAAGCTGTTGAGACTTTGAATAATATGTAGTATTGTTGGCTGGCTTCCTTCTTTTTGGTTGTTGGTTCACTGTCATTAGGTTGATTTTTGTGTAATGTTGTTATCTTTTTTTATCAGCTGCTTTATTTTGTAAAGGGTTTCGGGCCCCTTCAAAACCTATTTTTTACCTCTAATCAAAACATGTTTATAATTATACTAATCATTAATATTATGTAAATTAAATTCAATACTGGTGATAACATATTATTAGTTATTATTGCATTAAAAAAAATATGGAAGTCTAAAAATAAAATATAATAATAATATATCCCTATGTGATGTATCCCCATGCCTTCTTTTTATCTCATAAGCTTTAAAGTATACTTCTTGGGAGATTGCGGGGAAGTAAAGCTTACAAACAAGTAGATTATAATCTAGTCTGAATAAATAATATACTTTGTAATAATTATATGCTATCACTATGCAAACCTGCAAGAAAATAAGGTAAGGATAAATAAGAATACACACAATATTGATGCCTATCTTGCCGGGTCAGATGACCATGTAACTTAACTTACCTTTTTTTATATTATATTATTAATATTTTATAATCTTTTATCCTATCGGGCCTGACAATTAGGCAACCTAACTTATCTTTTTTATATTATTTAATTTATATTATATATTATTTTTTATCCCATTTAATTCTTTGTTTATGTTCTTTTACATGCAAAGTGTGTACACAATTCTTTTCCATTCGTATTATCCTCTTTTAATCTTTTTCATGGTAGATATCTATTATATAAAATGATAATAATTATATAATAAAAATTGATTATCAATTACTATTAATAGTGAATATAGTATATACTATTATTATAATATATTATAATAAATATAATATATTATAATTAATATTAATGATAATGTACAAATATTTCAATAATATGAAATAATTATTAGCTAATAGTTTAAATACATTATATGTCATTGTATTATAATGATAATACTTGTATATAGTAATAAATATTAATTAATTAGGGCGGGGGGCCTAGCTCAATTGGCTAAAGCATCTTGTTGTAGGAAAGAGGTCACGAGGTCTAGTCTCACCCCAAACCCATGGTACTAGAGGGCGTGTCGTGCTAGCATCGCTGGTCACGTGAATTTGTTTTACCAGGTGCACTGCAGTTTATATGGGGACGGATACCTGATTGATTGTTGTAGTTTAACAAAAAAAAATTAATTAATAATTGTTATCAAACTTGATATGGAAAAAGCTTACGATAGAGTAAATGGACCTTCTTACAAAAGGTTCTCTTAGGTTTTGGATTTGATAGGGAGTGGGTTGATTGGATCATGAGTTGTGTGACTTCTACTTCCTTTTCAGTGCTTATCAATAGGGAGCCTTCAGTCTTATTTGGAGCTTCTAGGGGTATTTGGAAGGGAGATCCTTTGTCCCCTTATTTGTTCATCATTATGGATGAGGGGCTAAGGAGGTTTATCAAGTCATGTGTTTGTCATGGGTTGATTCACGGGTGGCGTTGGGGTAACATTTTCCACCTCCATCTCATCTCCAATTTGTTGATGATACTGCTTTAATGGGTGTGGCCAAAAGAAATGAAGCTATGAATTTAAGGAAGGCTTTGGATACTTATTTGGCTACCTCTGGTCAAAAGGTTAATAAAAACAAGTCCTCTATTTACTTTTTCAATACTTCTTGGCCTATTCATTCTAGGATTTCTTTGATTCTTCGATTTCAAATTGGAACTCTTCCTCTGGTTTATTTGGGGATTCCCCTTACAATGGGTCCTCAACCAAAATATTTTTGGTAGAATGTCCTGGGTAAATTCCATAGGAGGGTTAGTCATTGGAATCATAGGTGGCTCTCTTCGGTGGGTTGTGTGGTTTTCCTCAAATCTATGGTTAAATCTCTTCTTATTTACTGATGTTTTGTGCAAGTTGCTCCTACCAAATTTGTTAGGGAGTTTGATGCCTTCACTTGTCAATTCCTTTGGGTGGGTAATCTTCTTAATTCAAAGTGGAATTTGGTGAAGTTGGAATTTGTTTGCAAGCTAAAACAAGAGGGTAGTATTAGTCTCAATTCTACTAGTTTGATGGGCTAGGCTTTAGCTGCTAAGTTGTACTAGGGTTGGTGCACTTGCCATGATCAAGATTGGGCTATAATTCTCAATCATAAGTACCTTAGTGGGTGAACTCTTATGATGTTCCTCGGTATTACATCTCTAAGGGAAAGGGTCTATGATCTGGGACACTCTCAAGAAAGGGGTTATGTTGATAAAGGAGGGTTTTTTTTGGATTTACAATAAGGGTTCAAAAGCCATCTGTTGGTATGATTCTTGGGACAATTTGGTTATCCCTCTATTATATCTATGTTTCGTCATTTGCAACCTCTCTGTGATAGCTTGACAAAAGCTGGTTGGTGCAAGGTGGAAGACTTCAAAATTGTTCAGGTCTTGGTCAGGTGGAGGTGTGGCGTTGGAAGGATCCCCAAGAGTGGCATCTAGGAGGTACTGAGGAGGAGATGCAAGAGCTTGCTAGAATTTTGGCTGGTAGAATGTGTAGTTCTTCAAGATAAGGATATTTTGGCTTGGTGTCCTGATCTGAAGGGAAGATTCTCTATTGCCTCTGGGTAGATGGAGTTGGATAGATAGGTGTATGGAAAGGTTGGGGTCCCTTGGTGGAAGCGGGTTTGGAATAATTTTTCTTGGCTTATGTGTAATTTCTTTTCTATCTATTTGGTTGTCCAAACTAGATGTCTTACTTGGGAAAATCTATGTAAAAGAGGCTTCTAGGGTCCTTTCATCTATGTTTTGTGCAATAATCGTGAGGAGTGTACCTAAGACCTTTTCTTTCAGTGTCCTTGTGCTAGGAGTATTTGCAATTTTTGGTGGGGGGTTTGGGGACATCCTTGTGTTCATGCCTCTTCTTTGATAGAGCTCTAGGAAAGCTTGGGGAGACCCCCTGCTAAGATGACCTTTCTTCAGATTGCTTGGACTATTGGTCCTACCTTTATTATTTGGAACCTTTGGCTTGAGAGAAATAGAAGGATTTTCCAAGATGTGAAGCAGGAAGGGGATCTTTTATGGAGGAAGATCTTCAACAAGATCTAGGAGTCTATTTTACCTAAATGTGTAATGCCCCTCCATGATTCACCCTTTCATGATATTTATGTCCGATGTTTGATAAATTTTGTTTTGGGTTGTTTGAATCAAATTGGTTTAATAATGTTGTTTTCTTAGTAACAAATTAAATAAATTATTAAATAAATATATATGTTGTTCTTGGATAATTAAATTATTAAATTAAGTCATTAAATTATAAAGTATTTTGATAATTAAATATAAATATATTTATTATTAATGTCGAGTTTTTAATAATAAATTAAAATGTGGGAAAATATTAATATGAAATAAAATAGTAAAATGGAATGTTGTAATTATTAGCAGTTAAAATATTAAAAAGTTCATGTAGATTCTCCAACTATTTGTCATTAATGAATTTGATATTTGATTGGAGATTTTTGAGATTTTATCTGATTTTTGTTTTTGGAAATAAAACAACTTTTCTTTTTGTTAATAACTATCTTTGGGGAGAGATTATGGGGGAGGATTGATCTTTTTTTCAAACAGAGAACTTTGTCTACAATTTTAATTGTTTTTCATTGATTGTTTTCAAAATTGGATTGGGGGAAAATTATTGAAGATAAGATTAAGTTTTTGAAAAAACGGATTGCTGTAGACATAGAAGTCAATCTCGACACCAGTTTTTGTTTAGTAGAATTGGAATCTAGGTTGTCTTTGTATCTGTTCTTGTTTCATTTATCCATCAATACTATAGGAATTCGTTCTCTCTTTCTCTCTGTTGTTGAAATTGATTGAATGTGTTTCTAAATTTTTCATAAATTTTATGATGTCAAACTCCTTGCAAAATTGATCTGTTCACTTCTCGTAGTTTTGTCTTTATGGCATTGAAGTATTTCTCCCAGCCATGGTTTTTGGTTGAAATTTTATGTAGCCTATTCAACAAATCCAATTTGTATGCTTTATGTATGCTTCCATATGCATCTGTTTGCAAAATATTTAAGCTTTGTTGAAAAATATTGTAAGTCGCACCCCGGCTATGCTCGACCATTCAAATTAGTGCTATAAGAGGTGCATTTACTCCCATGATATGTTCTCAATCTGCATGTATTTATTTATATTAGTTTTGGATGATTCTATTTGTTATAGAATTCAATACTTAAGATTTCAATCAACATTCCATTTCTTAAGCTACGATTTCATAATTTGGGTGTTTGTCGCTTGTGATACGCTTATCCATCGTTCCTTTCTCTAAATTTATTTATTTGTTTCTTATTGCAGCATGTATCGATTTACAGTTATAAAAACTTCTGATAGGAGTTCGATCCCAAACGAATTCTTTATTTGGCTACTGATTTACAGTTGTATGGCCTTCAATTTTTTTTATGGCTATCGAATTTCATTGCCAAAGACTATCTCCACTTGTTAAAATCTGCATTTATCCTCTTTATGCATTGTTTACAAATCTAGCCACAGTGAATTACATATGCCAGCAATTTAAGTGTCTTCTGATTGCATTTGAATCCTTATACTATGTGCCTTATGCGTTGAAAGATAAACCCCACTCTTGAGTGTTTTATATGCACAACTAGACTCCATATTATACTGGATTTTAACATACATTCATGCGTTGCCAAACACTTATTCTATCCACGTGTTATATTTTACATTGAGAATTCTCTCTTATGCGCTGCATATGCCTATTGTATAATGCCCTGAACATGATATTCAATACTGTTTGTCCGATTCCATATCGATAGTTGTTTTGTATGGCTTATGTCTTGCATGTCGATACAGTTTTCTTCCTGTGATAGCTTTCATTTTGTTTCCATTTCCATGGAATATAATTGGCATTCAAACTTATATTTCAAATTACCTTTGTCCCATATTGTTTGGTATTCAATGAATATTACTATGCTTGCTTGTGATGTTGCTATTGTGTGGGGCCTGATTTGGATAATATTTTCTTTTCCCCTACATCTTTTCCTCTTGATGTGCCTTAGGCTGGAGGGAGATTTCATTTTGTGATATGCAATTTTGATCCCGTTCGAGTTATGTTCGATTCACTCTATATTGGGTAATCGCTGCATATGCATTATGACTTGCTGTGTATGCATTATAATTGGATCGATGCATATAAGATAGTTTAGAAAATTTGATGCTGGCTTGTGTGCCCTCTTTCCTGATGACGTCCATCGCTACTAGTCACTTTCCTCTGTACATGCTTTCACCTCAATTACTCAAGAGTTTGCATGTTGCCACCTCAATGTCCCTGCAGTCTTAATGTGATTTTAATGTTAAAATAGATAATATAGAGAAAAATCAATATGTATTACAAGACAATCACCGTCGAAATCATGAATGATATTGGAAGTATTAGATGATATGGAGTTTATAAATATATATATAGAAGTATATTTATATGGAGTTTATATATATAATCTATAAATAACACCATGTTTTCATTTTGTTTGAATTTGTAAATTATAGGTATGGTAGAGCCCAGGTTATCAATATATGCTTTCTATATATTATTAAATAAATTAGTGCATTGCAAAAGAGAGTGTCATTGTATGTGTAAAGTGAGAAAATGTTAATTAAGAATTTAGATTGGAATTACTAATTAGATGGGTATTATTAAATTTTATTTTCCATTAAATATTATGCTGATAAACTTGATTACAGGTTGGATAGGTATCTCAATAATTTCATTACAAATATTGTTGCAAGGTTTGAGTCTAACCCTTTTTTTATTATTAATATTCTTATTTATATCATGATTCTTAAAATAATGAGATTCATTAATGACTATAGCATTATTCTTATTTTAATCTAGTTAAGTTATCATTATTAATTTTTCAGTTTAGGCAAAATTTAGTTTCCTTATATTGTTGAGAGGATATTACCTTATGATGTCATTTGATAATTTGTGTGAGTACTAATAAAATATTAGTTTTTGATTATATAAGCAACATTTACAAGGTGTTGTACCCTTTACACGATGAGCCCAAAGGTCCAAAAAGGAGCAAGACAATTAAACAATTTTTTTTTTATAGTAACAACATACGAGAGACACAAACAACCAAAAAATAGTAGAGAAACAACACCACCAAGACCCAACAAGTAATTGTCTAAACCCTCCCATTTTTTAACCAGTAGGTTTAACACATCTTCCCCAATCCATCTGGGGCCTTCATCCATGGTGTTCTTGTCCATTTCTTCTTTGACCACATCCGAGAGCATGAGAGCCGACCTGTGAATTATCTTGATAGTGAACCGGGCCAGGTAGTTGACCTTCTGATTCAGCTTAGTAACCTACTCCTGCATCACACCGAGCTCATCCACCTTGACATCCTTTCTCTAGAACTCCCCTTCAGCACCAGCCCTGGAGTCTAAAGACCTAGTGGAGTCATTATGAATCATCTTATTCAGATCAGAGAAATGACTAGGATCTTCAATGGGTCCTTTATCTTTCCACTTTTCAAGAGCTTTAGTGCCTTCAATACTGCCACCATTATGCTCCGAGTCACTGGAAATGTCATCCATAGGGGTCTCCTTCTTATGCTTCACCAACTTGTGTGACCTTCTCACACTCATCTACTTCGTCCCATCTCAAAGCTAGCCGCCACCACCATATCCCCTTTAGAGTCTTTTTCCTAAATACATTTACCTTCCTCGGCAACCAGAATAGCCCTCAGAAGTTGAGGCACATGATTCCCTTTTTTTTGGCCGTAGGTTTGCTGACCTTCTTGTGTTTCAGCTCATAGAGGTCGGCCACAACACTCGACTAGGCTAGCCCAACCTCCAATTTCTTCGGGGGAGGAGTGGCCAAGGTTTCAGAACTAGGAACTTCCACTAGGATGGGGGAATTCTTCTTTCAGCCCTCCGAAATAGCAGGGGAAGGGTTAGCAGAGGTTTTTTCTTGGGGATCCACTTCAACAATGTGCACAACCAAGAAAGGTTTGGGGGGACCATAGTCAAATGAAACTGGTAAAGCCTGTGCATAAGGCCTTGGTGCAGAGGTAAAGGAGGTAGGGAATCAGGGTCATTCGTGGCAATTTCCTAGGACTCTTTGATGGAGATTTCTAGGGACAAAAGTAAAAAGAAAGGGTAGCTAAGAATTTTTTTATGTTTGAGATGATTAAGTAGAGGTAAGTGATAGAAATAGAATACCTTAAATCTCACTTTGAGAGTCACATACTTTGATGATGCGGAGACAAAGTTTGTCCCAAGGCTTAGGCAGAGCTTCACGGTCAAAACCCGATTGCTTCTTCACTGGTTTCTTGTTACCCTTAAAGAATGCATTAAGACTCACCAAGTCCTATGTTTTAGTGTTTTTTTTTGTATTTCATGCCCTCTCAGGAAAGGCCAATAGCCTTATCTATCACCTCTTCATCAATGTCAAAATAAATGCCTCCTATGGTGATCCTATGATCCTTCCATGAGCTAGCAAAATGAGCCAACAACATCTTGTCATGACCCACAAATTTTTCCATAAGTAGTGCAAGCCCACCTTCCAAACAGATATGCCAAGCCAAAGGGTCCTAACGAAACTCTTCACAATTATTAGGCTTAGTGCGAACTCTATCACCGCCCATCTTGACCCACAACACATAGTAGCCAATGAAACACTGCCAGAAACTAGATAGCTCGTCAAAAAGTAAATCATTCCAAAAAACTTTACAATGCTAGCAAGGAAAAGGCATTATAAAGGCAAGGTGTCATTTACATGTCCCAAAAGTTAGTCCCAAGGACAACCACCATGCTAGCCCGTAATCAACCACAAGAAACCCCAGATTAAATAATGAATAATAGTGATGGGATCCAGATTTAAATCCCAAGAGCATATCAACTTGAATAAATTACACATTTCGCCATGCCAAATAAATGTGGGGGGAGATTAGAGATATTCAAGTACATCTGAAAAAATCTAATGTGAATCAACATGATCTTTAATTTGAAATAATTAATCAAAGTGGCGGAAAGTATCCTTTCACATAATCTCATAGGGATTTGAGAGGATATTTTGGAGCATTGATAATGTGGCCCAAAAATTTTAAGGGTCCCACCAAGGAAAGATAAAATGAACAAAACCCCTATGACCATCCACTTGGATCTAACACTCATAGCCACTAATGGATGAGCCAACCATTGGTCCGTCAGGAAATGGCACCTTTTCCTAAAAACTAAAGACATATTAAATATGATTAGTAGAATAATTCCTTTGCTCTAGGAGGATTAACCTTTGAATTGACATCAGAAGGACCTCAATATTTCTCCAACATCTATTGATCTACCACATGGACCCCAAATTGGCGAATCCATCAGCCACCTGGTTACCTTCCCAAAAAATATGATCCAGGTGATACCTTTCTAATTTAGAGATTGGAGAATTAATATCTAGTAGAATATTCCTTAAGTCCCAACCAAGTAGGTGGCCTAGGTTGATAGAGTCTATCACCATTTTAGAATTCCCCCTCAATCTCCAAATTCTTAATACCTAGAGTGACAACAATCTTGACACCCTTGAGCAGTGCCCTAGACTCCACCACCATATAAGAGTTAATGCCAATACCACCAGCATATCCAGCTACCAAATTTCCCTTACTGTCACTAATAACACCCCCAATGATGGCTAGACCAGGATTCCCTTTAGCCGCCTCGTCGAAATTCAGTTTACACCACCCATCAAGTGGGGGTTTCGAAACTATATTTTTCCTAGCAAGAGAATTGGAGTTGTCATAGGCATCAATGCCAAGCACTATATTCCAGCTTTAGCCATCTTGATCTCTTAATTAGTAGGGGAAGAATTTGGAAGTTTCCAATTGAGAAGGTAGATACAATCATAGATAAGCCTCGCCCCATAGAAGAAAACATCCTTCAGACTCTTCTCAATGTCCCAAAATACCCTATTGTTATTTTCCTTCCAAATAAACTAGTAGAAGATTGGGGGAATTTATCTCTAGATTTCCAGCGGTAGGGGGTGTCAGAAGGGACCATTCCATCCCTAAATAAAGGAAACCAAATCATTATTTATGGTCCAGTGTGTCTCTAGTTTTTGAAAAAAAAAATCCCAAACACCAACAACAAACAGACAGTGCAGAAGCATATGATCTACAGATTCTTCTTTTTCTTTGCACAACAAGCACCTATTCGGGATATGAAATCCTGTCTTTCTTAAATTATCTTGGGTAAGGATTATGTTGTGGCAGGTAGTCCATCAGAATTTTTTTATTTTGGGGATTAAGTGACAGTTCTAGACTTTCTTCCATAATTTACTCTATGAGCCTTTTTTCGACAGCAGACCATAAACCATCTTGATAGTCAATTCATCTTTACTATCCAAGCCCCAAAATAAATCATCCTCAACAACCAACAAAGGAATTCTATGTTGAGAGAGTAGGACCTATAACGAAGAAGCTAGACCAAGGAGGTTAGGTGAAAGAAGGCCATAAGAGCTAAGATCGTTTCAACACCTAGCACCCTGTAACCCATGTATGTAATCACACACATACCTACCAAAGAACCTAGAAGCGGTTCCATCATTCTTGAATTATGAGAGGGCCAGAGGGGAGTGAAGGAGCCAAACATCCTCCTAGAAGCGGATCTTATTTCCTTTACCAATTCTCCATTTAAGGCCAGACAATAGGAGTTTCTTAATTTTACATATATTATTCCATGCTAAGGAACCCTAAGGATGATCATTCTCGATACACCTGATTAGGGCTCGGTTGGCTAGGTATTTTGCTTTCATAATCTTGCACCATTCCTTTTTATCTCTTAACTGGTCCCATCCAACCTTAGCAAGAAAAGCCTTTTTGGAAGCAATGACTTTCCTGATTCCCAACCCCTCCTCAAGTTTAGGAAGGCAAACTTTCTCCCAGCTGACTAACGACATCTTCTTTTTATTTTCAGTACTAGACCACATAAAGACTCTCTGAATCTTTTCAAACTTCTCAGCAATGTTACAAGGTATTTTGAACATTGACAAAAAATAAACAGGAATACCTTAGAGAGTAGCAGTGAGGAGCTGTAACTTACCTGCATGACGCAACAAGGAACCTTTCCAACCAATGAGTTTTCTTTGGATTATTTCAAGGACCATGTGCCAGAAGATAGGAGTCACTTCCTTAATAGTAAGGGGGAGGCCAAGATAGATTGAGGGAAGAGAGACACTCACACAGCCTAACACCATTGTCACTCGTTCTTGTAGACTAGGAGTGCAATGAAAGAAGTAGATCATTCTTTTATTGTAATTGATGCATTGATTAGAACAAACCACATAAATATTGAGGCAATATTTTCATTTCCTGGCTTCAATCACCGAAGCTTTTCCAAATAGTATCATGTCATCAATAAATTTTTGGATAGCTGCAAGATCAAGGGTGGAGGCTGGTTTGACACCCTAAATGGAGCCCTCTGAGAACATACGCACCACATTCTTGCTCAACACTTCAGCCATCATAATAAATAAATACGGGGATAGGGGGTCTCTCTGTCTGATTCCCCTCCTAGCCTCAAAGAACCCTTGGGAGACACCATTGACTAAAACAAAAAAATCATCGTGGTGACACATTCCATGATTAATTTGATAGCTTTTTGGAAGAATCCAAACTTAGAGAGGACTTTAGGGAGAAAGTTCCATAGGACTTTATCATAAGATTTGGAAATGTCAAGCTTAAAATCTATGTTGGGGTCATTACACCTATCCATAGAGTGAAGAGTTTCATGGGTGGCAAGAGGAGCAGACAGAATAAGTCGGCCAAGGAAAAAACCTTTCTGATTGGGACTGATCATTTTCTCAAACACGAGTTTCAATCGATTCACCAAGATTTTAGAGATAATCTTATAAGCAATATTGCATAGACTAATAGGACAAAAATCAAGCATGGTCAGAGGGTCTTCAGACTTGGGGACCAAAGCTATGAAGGTTTGGTTTAGTTGTTTAAGAAAATTTCCTAAATTAAAAAATTCCTTAGAAGCTAGCACAAGATCCTCCCGCACAATTTCCCAAAAGGTTTGGAAAAAGGCTGGGGGGAAACCATCGGGTCAAGGGACTTTATATGCACCCATACTAAACATAGCAGACCAAACCTCCTTAGGATTAACCACTCTCAAAATAGAATCATTATCCTCAAGGGTAACAAGGGAAGGAAGGGGATCCAACAACAGATCAACCAACCCAGGGTCAAGAGCCTCCAAAGGACTGATATAAGAATTCTTGAAGTGGTTAGAAGCCAATAGCCCAATCTGAGAGGGAACAAAAAATTCATCCCCAACCTCATTTCTTAGATTCATTATTTGATTCCTTTTTCTATGTTTAATAGCCGAAACATGGAAGAAAGAGGTTTTTCGGTCCTCCTCAGCAAGCCACTGAATTCTAGACTTTTGTTTCCAAAATACCTCTTCTTTCTTTAGGATTTTCTCCCATTCTAATCGCTCCTCCTTTTCCTATTGACCCATCAAAATACTATTATCACCATCTTCCATTTTCTTTTTTAACTCAACAATTTTATTAGCGACCACCCGTTTTTGATGGAAAATATCTCCAAAAACTTGTTTATTACATCCTTTCACCATTTGTTTGATGTGTTTGAGCCTCTGATAGAGCCTGAAGATTGAGGAGCCTTGTACCAAAATATTCCACCAAGTAGCAATCTTGTTCCTGAAGTCAAGATGGGCATTCCATATGATTTGAAACCTAAAGGGGAATAAACCAACAATTTAATGGCCAACAGGGAGAAAAAAAAGAGGGTTGTGGTCTGAGACAGTCCTAGGGAGAGCTTTTAGATTAGCATTAAGAATAATAGTCCAGTTGGGAGAAATTAGGAATCTATCAAGGTCGACCTTTATCAGATCAATCCCAAGATGACGATTAGACCAAGTAAATAACTAGCCCTGTAGACCTATATCTACCAAACTAGTGTAATTCAAGAATTCGACCAAATTAGATATGCTATCAAAATAATATATCAAACCCCCACACTTCTCTCAGGGGAAAAGAGGGGAGTTAAATTCCCTAGATACCATCCATCGGCTAGCCTTATTAGCCAAAATCCAGTTAGAAATTTCCTGCCAAAGGGATCTCTTCACATTCCTAATATTGGGAGCATAAACATTTATTAGGGACCAAGAGTCCCCAGCATTGGAGCACTTTAAACCCAAACTATTTTTACTTTGAAACAATTCAGAACCAGTCATCGGGGAGGGATTCCATAAGACTACCAAACCACCAGATGTCCCCTCAACATCACAACAAGCGAAGAGGGAATTGGGCCAAATAAATTTGGCAATAGAATCAAAATTGATTTTCTTCATCTTAGTTTCTTGAAGGATTAAAATATCATCCGTATGTTCCAAAACATAATTCTTCAGAGCCAATTGATTATGGGGGCTATTTAACCCTCTCACATTCCAAGATAGGACTTTCATTTAGAATTTTTCTTTGAGGACACTTCGAATGTCCTCTATTTGCCAATTTTTATTTATTTTGATGTTCCTTTGTGTCTCATCAACCAATGGTTAGGTCTACCCGACTTAGACTCACCCCCCACATCCGCTTTTCTTTGTTTTCCTTTCTTCTTAGGAGTTGACCATAAATCTTCTTCTACAGTTTACACCCGAGATACCACAATCTTCATCTCCTATGAAGGATAGGGAGTAACTTCCTTCTCAACATCATCCTATATTTCACCTTCCTCCACACCTTTTGGAGAGAGCGACTGTCACGTATAGATTTTATTGATTATTTTAAATGAAAATTATTAATCATGATTTTGATTAATTATATTATGTTAAAAGATTATTTAAATTGAAGTTAAATTGAAATGAAACTGAAATTGATATTGAAATGCAAGTGCAATAATTCAAAATATATTTTTATTTAAATTGGGGTTTGTCATTGTTGATGAAAAAATCGAGTGCAAGTGAACGTAGGAACATGCGAACGTGATTGAAGGCGAGAACATCGATCATGTAGACTCGTTTTAGCCATTAGACGTTTATGAGGATGATGGAATCTCACACACTCACTTATTTGATATTTTAATGCATTTTTGTGATTATTGTGCTTGCAAATTTTAAATTAAGTTTAATTGATTTTTCAAAATTCGTCAAAAGAATATGTCGTTTTAAATGGCGATTTGGTTAATTTTAGAGGAAATTGATTTTATTTAAATGAATTGGATTCCTTGTGTAGATATTTTATTATATTTAAAAAATAATAATGGTGTTATTTTATATTAAGACAATATACTTTTTATTGCGAAATTTATTAAAATGCAATAAAAAAAGTGTTATAAAATTAATAGTTTTTATTTCTCATTTGAAAAATATGGAAGAAAAGATTTAATGAGGAAATTAAATAAATATCTAAAGATGAGTTATTGAAAAAAAATTGAAAATAAATTGGGAAACAAACACACTTGCAAAATTGAAATTGAATTTAAAACTATAGTTGAACAAATTGAGGAAAAATATCTTCAATCAATTGGAAGCAATCAAAATTTAGAACTTGGAGTCTTGAAAATTAGAACTCAAGATCACACTAAAATTGTGGATCTTGCCTTGTGAATAACTCCATGAATTTCATGAAAGAAAAAGGAGGGAGTGAGTGAAGAATTTCGAATTTGCACAGTGGGTAAAAATCCGTTTTTATATTGGAAAGGAAAAAAAGGACAGAGTATGGAGAATTCTACCAGGGAATTAATACGAATTTGATGGAGGCAGAGATTGCTATTTTATCTATTGTTTATTTTGGAGCTGCTAATTGCACCATGCGCACACAGCTTAGAGGAGAGGATTCGGTTTAAGTTCTTAAAAGTTTTGTTTATACTTCTCCACTCCCCACGCACTTGAATAGGAGTGACCATAGGCACTGCCAGGAAGAGGTATTAACTTCTTTGATGCAGATTACACTCACCTTATTTCCTACTCTCCATGCATGGCTGTAGAACAGGAAGGACACACATTAAGGAGAGAAAAGGTATGCATTATGGCAGGGAATACCAGTAAGAAGGGCAGGAGAAGGCGTGGCCACTGCAAGGAGGAGTTGCGCAGGGAATAGAGGAAGGAAGTATAGAGGACGTGGGTCTAGGAGAAGTAAAGTGTGCCAAGGCAGCAAGGCAATAAAACACAACTAACAAGGGAGATCAACACAAGTGGCAGAGAAGGGAGAGAGAGGAGAAGGAGATAGGAAGATAGGAGAACAGGTAAACAGAAAACTGCCTGACTTTAATACATACAAGCAATAGAGGAATAGCAAACAAAAAAATATAGAGGAGGCACACAAACAAAACCATTTCTAGAATTACCAGGTAGAAATTGAAAACCAATTTACAATTTTGTAGAAGTGTTAAAAATTCTTCTCTAATTCCTATATTTAGTTTTAAATTTAAAAGAGATTCTCTGTGTATTTAATTTAGATAGGAATAATCTCCAGATTTTGATTGCAAATCTATTAAAAATATCACCGTTCCATTTCGTTTTGTTGAAATCACAAATAACCAAAACGTGGTTTTTGTAGAAACAATTGAAATTAACAAAAAAAAATTGTAGGATAAATTGGATTAGAAAACAATGAGAAACAACTGATTTATAATTTCGGAGAAACTCAGATTTAGATTTGAAAAGATTTTTATTTAAAACAGAAAACGTATTTAAATTTGATTTGAAAGAATTCAAAACAGAAAGGATTTTGATAATATATCTCTTAATTTTTTTTCATGATTTCCAAATAGAAGTTTTTAATTCAGAAAATTTTGCAATTTAAACTCAAATATTGGAATAGAAATGAAATGATTTATTTAAAATTCTATTCTTGAAATGTAAATATTTATTTTCTGAAAGTATGAAAACAAGACAAAAAATGAATCAGTAAAGTTAAAAATTTGATTTAGTTTGAAACAAAACGAATTTGAACAGGTTTTAAATAGAGGAGTAAATAGAACAAAAGAACGTGTGCTCTTTTATGACTATTTTAAAACATGTACTTAATTTACATACTAGAGATACACCTTCTTAATTTTTGTTATTTGAATACTTCGATTTAAATATTAAATTAATGAAATTTATGTTTTGAAACGATGAAAAGAACAACATTTAAACTATTTTTGCTTCAAACAAGATTTATGTGTAATTGTTTTTGAAAGATTGTATTTAATTGATTGGAACCATGCATGCTTGATAAATGAAAGTGCATGTCATTTTTTTAGAAAGTTACCTTCCGGGATGGGTGCTGAATATGGGTTATTAGAGAGTGTAGTTTTGCTTTTCCAAAACTGCTTTATTTGTCGTGCATGAAATTTTACTTGGCCAAGTAACTTAAGGACCATTGAAATAGATGGAATTATTGAACTCTCTACCATATCCTAGTATTGAACTTTCTTGTTTCTTAAATGAATTAGAAAAATGAAAATGCTTGTGGTTTTACTAGTTATACTAGGCACGCACTAGATTCCATCTTGCTTGTTGACTACTTTTTGTTATGCGATTCATGTAGGGTCGGGTATTCTTTGAATGATTTAAGAATTCCGGGGGAGCGTAAGCTTTGAGGTTGGGCGAAAAAAGCGCCTGATCCTTGTTCTCGTCTTCAATATGAAGATATGCTATTGGATTGAAGATCAAAGGATGTCATCTTCATTATGTTTTATTTATTTTTGAATTTATGTATTGAAGAGCTTAAGGCGACTAAATGCCTAAGTCTCGAATTGTAACTTATATTACAAATTCTTTATATTATTATCAATGTCGTGTATTATGACATGTTTATGTATTTAAACTAGAATTGTATATTGAGTCTATCTTATCGACTTTAAGTCATTGTTTTTTTGGAATCAATTGGTTTTTATGATGTCTAAATGAATGAATTGTCGAGTTTATTTTGAATATTATAAATGAAATTATTTAAAGTTTTGTCGATGTTTGATTTAAAGAGTTTCGCTCTTTATAGCGACAACACTGAGGAAACACCAGAGTCTAGAGCACCACTAGAGGGAGCCAAAATCAAAGAGATCGGCTTCAATAGGTCATCCATCATAGGAATCATAGGGTCAATAGGACTAGACTTGGGCGGGCAATCAATGATATTAAGAATATCAAACTCAAAGGGAAAACCATCTGAAGGATTCTCTGCAGCCGAAGTGCTGGGATTGGGGATAGGCCCAATTGTGGACTTTCACTCTGAGATGAGGTGGTCAGGTTTAGCACACTTCTGACAATATACCACAACATTCTCATAAAAAACTGGTTGGACCTGGGATGTAAAAATAAAGCAAAGCTTTACCAAGTTTGGTAAGGTCTTATTGATATCTATGTTGATGCAAAAATGGGAAAATATTAACCTGTACATGGATTTGGTGATAGATTCTGAGGTGATAAAATGGCCTAGAGAGTCTCTAATGCATTGAAAGAGCGAGTCATCCCAGTACTCCAAAGGAAGACCATGGAGATGAATCCAAACCAGAGCTGACTTGTAGAGATCAATGCCAGGGTAGAAGCCCAGCTTCCAATGACATAAATACAACCCATGCTTCCCATACACCCATGGGCCCGATGAGAGCACAAAGACCAAATCTTCCTTAGCCGTGATCTTGAAAAGGAATAGGCCTCCCGCCATGGTGCAAACACCTACACTTCCTTTTAGGTTCCATTTTGCAGATACCCATCTACGAACCATATCAATAGAGGGTCAAAAGGAAAGAAACTTACCCACCACAACCAACTCCATGGAAAAAATGATCCTATTTCTAATAGCTTCAGAAATGGAGAACTCGTTACCCGAGATCAAAATTTCCACACTCAACCAATGAAGAGAACCCTCAGGATACGGGATCTTATGAGACAACGCATCCTTCCACCCCTTAGACAATTGGGTAACATGAATCGCCGACACCTCGACATTAGGAAGGATAGGAATCATAGGCACACCAACAACTATCAAAAAATGAGAGGGCCCCAAAGATGGCAATGCATGCACTAAAAGAAGAATTTGGGTAGTAGGGGATAGGGGAGGGGGGGCGAGAGTACCCTCGACACATAGATGACCATGCACATAGTGAATTCAAAATAGAGGAGAGGGAGAGAGGAGATAGCCACCTTTGTTTTAGTTGAAAATTAATAATTGATTCATTTTCTATTCAATAAGTTCAATAAGAGGTCTATGAAGTAGAATGGTATGTTGAATTTGGTATAATTAAATCAGAATCTTAACTTGACTTCTAAAAAAGATTTTATGTTAGTATTTGGATTGGTCTTAAGTGTTTGTGTAATTGTTTCAAGTTCTTGGGTTAAGTGATTATCTTTATGAGAATTAAAGGATTTGTAGTTAGGTGAATTAGAAATTTAATTGGAAAGAAAATAAATTGAATTAATTACATTTAGATGATAGAGGGTTTTATTTAAATATATGAATCAAATGAACTTTTTCAAATGATTTATTTCCTCTCTTACTCTGTATCAGAGTTATGTATATTCTTTATGTGTTTAGTTATTAAGAGTTCAGGTTTTTGTGACAATTTTTGAAATGGAGATGATTTTGAGTCATTATTTCTTATGGGAGTCCTTGTGCAAAATGGTTAGATTAACTTCTAGAGGCTTTGGGAAAATAGCTTGAATATTGGTTTCATGATTTTGTACTTGAATTGTGTTCATGAGGTTTTTAGCCTTGCACTACTTACTCATTAATGTGATTGTGATTAGTGAGTGATATGGTTCATGCCTTGCTCTAGATATGTGTCTCTGGGATTCCATTTTGTGTGCAAGATGGCTTTACCCACTTTGATTTTGTGGGTCTCTAGTTTCTTATAGGGGGAGTGGCTCTCCATGGGGGTTGAAAGCCAAAGTGGTGTCTAGGGTAACCCATGAGAGAGTTTCATAAGTCAGTGATAACCTAAATAATGAAATGGGGGGATGGGTAATTTCCACACAATCATAATGGTATGCCTCACTCATGGCTCAAGTGCTCATTTAGGATTGAGATGAGATGGGAAGGCCTGGAATGGCAAGATCAACTAGCTTGTCCTCATGAAAGATGCATTGATTCCGCATGAGTTTTTATGGGGGCTGGGGATTGGGAGAGGTCAATAGGGTAACCTAGGATGGGGGCCAAGGACTAGGAAGATCTACAGGGGTAATCCATATCAATTTATGTGATGAAACTCTTCCCTATAGTAACCTAGCATTCCCTAGCCTTATTTTCCCCTTTGTTGTGTGTGTGCCTCTAGAAGCAGTGTCTTTGTTATGTTAAATGTCATGTTGTACTTTTGTATTAGCCTTCTATCTTCTTGACTACTTGATGTCATGGGACCTTATTGTTATCTCCTAGCACAGTGGGTGGACCTTAGGATTCCACATGGCCAGGTGGATTGTGCTTTTTACTCCATTGGGTTTCCCTTGCTACTGTTCATGAGCGTGGATGACTTACCTTGTGTAGTAGATTTTGGATCTCATACTAGTTCGATGAGAAAGCTACTTATGTTATGTATTGAACTTGTATATCATTTTTATCATGTAATGTATTCTTGATGTATCCTTCCCATTGTCTTCAGGGAAGTAGTGATGTAAGCTTGTAACATTGTAATGATGTACTCCCATGTAATAGAAATTTAATATGTACTCATTAGTTCTTAGTATTTGAACCTTAATGTTTATGTATGTGATGTCATTCATGGAAATGTATGTGTTTTCTCATTTAATGCAATGGATTTAAAATGAACTCTTGTAGTTAGTTAATCCATGATGTATGGTTAGATCTTGTTCAATAGGTTTGTTCGTAATGCTATCATGGAACCTTAGAGGACATAGTTTATCTTATGTGTTATATTTAGATATGATTTACATTTCTTGTTATTGCATTAAAAAAAATAAAAATTGTTCCATTATTGTGTTATAGTTGTGTTGTCCTCTGGGGTTCTTTGGCAGGGCATTACAAAATGTAACATGTCGCTTACTGTGGATCCAAGTGATCTGTCCTTTGTGAGGAATCTGTACTTGGAGGGTAGAGGGCTTGGTTTCTCTTCTAGTAATTTCCCTTGTTAGGTCAAGAAGAAGGTTCATTGAGAGGGTCGATGGTGACCTGCCCCACAAGGAGATCTGAAGGTAAATACTGATGGGTCTTCTAGGGGGAATCCTAGGCATTTTGGGATTGGTGGTATTGGTAGAGATAGTAATGGAGGTGTGGTGTTTTTCTTTTCTATTTATAAGGGTCACCATTCTAATAAGGAGGCTCTTGTTATTTTTCATGCTATTGAAAGAGGTTATTCTCTAGGCTGGAAGAGGATTATTTGTGAAACTGATTCATAGATTATAGTTGATATGCTAAATGAGTAGAGATTTGATGGTGTTAACTAGAAACTAGCTGTTGTGATCAAACAAATTGTGAATCTATGCAATTCTTTGGAATTTGTTTCCTTTTTTCATATTCCTAGGGAATGGAATAGGGTGGTTGATCTTCTGGCACAGTAGGCCTCTGAGCATGTGGAGAGGTGCATTATAGATGATTGGGGACTTTTATCCTTGGAGCTCTCTTTGTCCCTCAAAAAGATAATCATGGAAGACCTTCATATGTAATTGGTTCCTTGGTTGGGTTCCTTTGGGGACTTTTATTGTGGGATTGATTGATAGTTTCTGTGGGTTGTTTCCTGTTGCTCTGTAATGTTTCTTTGTTTCAATAAATTTTTACCCCCTTTTCTTTAAAAAAATAGTAAATATAATATATCATTATATAAATATATTAATCATTAATATTATTTAAATTACATTTAGTATTAGTCATAGCATATTATTAGTTCTTATTTCATACAAAAAATAATATGACGGTTTAAAAAGTAACATATAATAATATATATTTCTACATGGTGTATCCCCACACATTCTTCTTATCCCATGAGTTTTTCAAAGTATAATCTTGGGGCAGATTGTAGGGAAGCCAAGTTTAAATAAAGTAGATTATTATCTAGTTAATAAATAATATACTTTAAAATAACTGTATAAATTTAATATATTAGAATAAATAATTTATTATTCAATTTTAATTAATAATTAATATTGAATATAGTATTACTTTAAGTTTTATGATAATATTATATATTAAATAATAGTTTAAATATATTAAATATAATTTAAATAATATAAAATATATTAATGATAATTATTAAATATAATATATTTCATATTAATGTTAAATATTTATATACATAATTAATATTAATGATAATATTAGTTCACATGCGCCAACACTATGCATGCGTGCAAGAAAAATAAGGTATGTATAGCATGTGATATGGATGCTTATCCTTTTCTTTATTATATTATTTATATTATATAATATTTTATCTTATCGGACCCAATGATCAAGCAACTTAAATTGCCTTTTTAATATCATATTATTTACATTAAATAATCTTTTTTCATCTTTTTAAACTCTTTTTTCTCCTTTTTACATGCAAAGTGTGCACACAATTCTTTTTCATTTTTATTATCCTTTTCAAGGTGGATATCTATTATATAATAATGATAATAATCTTAAAATAAAAGTTAATTATTAATTACAACTAATAGTGAATATAGTATATACTATTATATAAATATATTATAATAACTACAATATAATATAATTAATATTAATGATAATATACTAATATTTCAATAATATGAAATAACTATTAAATATATAATATAATATTAAGTATAATTTAAAAATATTAATTATTAAGTGATATTCTTTAATAATTACTAACTAATAGTTCAAATATATTATTTCATTTTATAATTATGATAATAACTATATAATAATAAATATTAATTGTTAACTGCTATTAATAGTAAATACATTATATACATATATATATCACTATATAAATATATTAATCATTACTATTATCTAAATTATATTTAATATTAGTGATAACATATTATTAGTTCTTATTGCATACAAATATTAATATGATGGTCTGAAATAAATCATATAATAATATGTATTTCTACGTGGTGTATCCCCTCACATTCTTGTTATCTTGCAAGATTTTCAAAGTATACTCCTAGGGTAGATTGTGGTGAAGCCAAGTTTAAATAAAAGTCTAGATAGTATTGTAGTGTAGAAAATTGTACTCCCCTCTTGGCTCGATAGTACAATTTCACACTTAGTTTGGACCTATTTTAGTACCCTTGCATTCATGTCCTTTAAATCATCATTAATAGGCCCCTAAGATGCTTTATCATGTATCCCAAGGCCTATTTCAATTGAAGACCTGACAAATTCAATAAATGCATTTAATATTCTAACCCCCTAATATTCTCTCACCCCAAAAACTTAGGGTGGGACTAATACACCACCCTGGGCATATTGGTCCCCCTAGGTGAGACCTATATGCCACCCTTGGCATATTAGTCCTGTTTGGGGCCCTTTTAGGGTCTTGAGTGGGAAATCATGGTTTTTAATTCAAAATTTGTAAATGTCGGCATTTTGGATCTATTAAATGGTAAATTAGATATGATTCCTATAAAATCTAAGTCTCACATTATTTTTTTTCACTAGATAGGATAAGCAAAGAAAGCAACTAAGCAAGAGATTCACATAAGATCACAAGAATTTTCATTCAAGAACAAGGAGCAAGAAAAGTTGAAGTCTTGGAGCAGCATTTTAGTGTCTTTGTAGGTCTTCAAGCTCACTTTCATTTCAAGATCTAGCATTTCTGAAGATTGATGATGGTTTCCTATGGAGGATCATGATGGATTCTAGGTCGGGGAAATGCAACTAGCCATTGAATCAAGCCTAACAACTTGTTTCCTAAGTGATTCCATATTCCATTATCATTCTAATTTATACCTAAATGAGGGTACATGAATTCTTATGGCTTATTAGGGTGATTGGAGATCTCCCAAAGTGAGTCATCATCATTTTCATGTTTCATTTACGTATCCTATTTTAGCACATTAGAGTAGGGTTTATTGCATTTTAGCTCTCATAATCTTAGACACTCTTAAGATTAGGGCTTTCAAAAAAAATTCCATTACAGATCTATACTTTCTATCAAGGTTTAATTACAAAACTAGGTTCTTGACCAAGGCAAACCCCCCATAAGCAATCAACCCAACATTTTGTTTTGCAAGTTTTTCATAGGTTCGGATCCGAAAGTGAAGTTTGAAAGATATAGGAGGAAAGTGCAGAAATAAAAGAAATTCAAATCCTACCTTTTTTGAAAAGGAGGAGTGGGAATTATACACCCAACTAGGCAAATTAGTCCCATTACATCTTTTTTGCTGCCTTTTTGTAGATCTTGACAATTGATAGAATAATTCTATATTGTGCCCTAAAAACCCTAAAGTGGCACTAAATCACCCATCCTAGCGTATTAGTGTTGATGCAAAACTTAATTGCAGTTTTTAGAGTTTGCAGATCTTGTCTTGGCATATCCATTCATCCAAGTACTTTTATGTTCCATTCAATGATTTCATGCTTTCAATTTTCTAGGTTTCGTAGTGAGTTTGCATAAGTATTTGCATTTCTCCCTTTTGAAGCTTCATTTAATGGTGAACCCCCATCTAATTATCCAAGCAATCCACTAGCCATTCCCCAATCAATTCACTTGGTTGATGGATCTAGTTTCCTAATGAATTGAAGTGTGAAATAGGTCTAATTCCATCTTCCAAAAGGTGGAAACCCTATTTCCCTTTTGTTCAAGTATCTAGTTAATAAACAATATACTTTAGAATAATAATATAAATTCAATATATTAGAATAAATAATATATTATTCAATATTAATTAATAATTAATATTATCCTAAACATTAATAATTAATATTGAATATAATATTTGTTTGATTCATAAGGATTAACTTGTATTGATATATTAATAAAGAGTACACAATTTGTCTTATAGGACATTAGATTGTAGGAACCTCATACATAATTTCTATTCCACACCAAACCTAACTAGACCCTAGCCCTGATTATACCATTGCTTACATACCACTACGTACATATTTTAAAATAGTCATACTGGCCAATTCTCTCCATTATAGTGCTATTAACTACAAAACATAGAGAGACCCTCCCCTACCTTAGACTACTGAAAAAACCATGAATTGATTACAAAAGCATTTCTAAATGACTAAGAAAAAATCCCCAACTTTCCATTCTTGTCCAGATGAAGCCATTATCTTCTGCAAAAGATTTGAATAATGGGATCCAATCAATGTCTTGCATTGGAATGATATGAAGTACATTCCTTAAAAATTTAATGCCCACTATTGCCTTCCTCCTCTGTTCCAACAAATCCATTCCCTTCAAATGTAAAGTTAAGGGGTAATATTTTGCTACCTCACTAGGGACTTGAAGAAATGCCAAATCTCTCAGACAAGGATTTCCAACCCTTGGCGTGGCAACATCTAGAATTTCCCTTAGACCCCCCAATAAATTTTCTTTGAACACTTTATGCATGAGCTCCTTAATTTCAGCCTTTAAAACCCTTAAGTCTAGTAGCACTGCTAGGAAACTGGAATAAATGTTTTTGTCTACACGATACAACTCACCCTCCTCTAGAACCCTTTCCCCACAATCGCCTTCACCACTACAATAGATACAAATTATTTTATAATTAGAATATGTTTGAACCACTGGTCTATTACCACCCCAAGAAACTCTATTTGCCTCACTTTTCTTTCCAATCTAATCAGTATGCCTATACCACTACAAACAATGGTCTCTATAGACATTAACACTATAAATTTTGAGATCTCTTCCATCAATAACCTAAACTAAAATTATGTTCTTTTGGTAACTTTTACAGATTTAAATTCCACCAAGTTCACCATCTGTTGCACTTGTGGTGAGGTTTCACCCCATTGTATCTTCAGATGAGACTTGTTATCATACATAATGACTAAGCTATTGTAAGTAATAATTTCCTTTTACATGGTTATGAGAGTCGAGCAAAATTTCTAAATTATATACAATATATTCTTCAATGCTTGGCCATGTGAAATCTAGGTAAATGCAATGTCCAAACACATGTGACATGTAATTTCTAAGCATGTACCTACTCTATATTTGAAGGGTGATAGTTCACTTACTATCTTTCTAAATTGGCTTGGTAGTTCATAATTCGACAAGATCGACTATGTGATCTTGAATAAATGCAATACCAAAGTGTCCTTGTTTGATCACATCAAACTTGAATTTTAGCCAATGATGTGGCATCCCACTTTAAACTATGTTTTCCACTTCTATGTAGCCAGCCTTTGCCACATCACCTTGCCAAGAAAAATACAAGTTATAAATAGCAACATTCCCGCCAATCCAAAATTCAAAAATTTGGACTGAACCATTAATATGTCCGACTATTGCTTGTTTTTAAGTTTAGAATATTATAGTTGGATGAATATTTCTTGTATTATTATCCAAGCTACCATCACATATATAAAACACTCAAATTTTGGCTTATTCACATGTTTCTTGTATTGAAACATTACTACATGCCTACAATTGTAAACACACCGATCACCACTAGATTCCATAGCCAATCTAACTTGATGAAGAGATAGGAAACACCTCCAAAGTGATTAAATCGAACACCTGAGGTGTATCTTTCCACAAATTCATTTGTGGAAATCCACCCCACCCAACCTCCCTCTCAAGAAACCATATTAGCTTGGTGTTCATCATTGTCATTTATTTGATTACTAGTGAACCATTGTGTAGGTCACCAAGTGTAGCCACTTGTTCTTGTTTTCCTCTACAATGGCTTAGTGAAGGATTTCTTTAATCGAAAACCCATCGGCCCCCTTATTTGAGAGCTCATCTGCTTCATGATTTCCTTCTCTTAGCATGTGATTTATCATATAATGTTGAAACCCATTCAATAGATTTAAAGCATTTTCCAACATAGCGCCAAGCTACCAATTCATCATTTGTCTAGAATGTAAGGCATTGATAATCAACGATGAGTCCCCCTCTATCACCAAATTAGATAGTTTTAATTCTAAGAAAAATTTGAGCCCCAAGATCATTGCTTGCATTTCTACCACATTATTTGCCCTAATGGGAAGTGGGGTTGCCAACTTTCCCAATACTTTCCTATTCCAATCTTTGATGATGTAGCCAACCCCTAAAATTCAAAGGTTCCCTATTGCAGCCCCATCAAAGTTTACCTTAAACCAACCCACATCTGGCTATTTTCATTTCACTTTTTTCCTTTCCTCCTAAGTCTTCAAACCACTTGCTCCAACATGGTGGGATTTTAAGATTGTGCCAAATTTTCCTCATGATTGCATCCCATTATGTGAAGATAGTGTGCTTTCTATTAGTATCCCAAATTATTGATTTAATCACCTCCACAATGCCTACCTCCAATTTGTTGAAAAATGAAAGAATGGGAATTTGCTTCTCTTGGAAGATTTGTTTATTCCTTTCCTTCCATACTTCCCATAGTAGTAGCTTTGGACTTACTATCTAAAGGCTTGAAAACATTACTTCTTTCTTTAGAGTGGGCCAGGCTCTTAACATATTTAGTATGTCATTAGGGAAAATAGCCTACCATTACAGTTTGGCACAGAGCCACTACCACCATTTTAGAATGAAAGGGTAATTTAGGAAGAGATGGTTCCCTATTTCTTGATCCAGTTTACTTAAAACACATCTTGATGAACCATTGTAGCCCTTTTTGATGAACATGTTCATCATGAGAGCCCTTCCTTGAACCACTACCCAAGTGAATATCCCAGCCTTTGGTAGACAATATTTGTTCCAACAAAGATTACTTGGTAACTTTGCCTCTAACTCCCGATTTCTCACCAACAACTTATATCCATCATTTGCATTGTAGTTACCACTGAAAGAACCGCTCCAACTTAGCATGCTTTTCCCATCTCTGATGCAAATTGTTCGCTTCCACCACCACATTATTAAGTCCCAGACCTCTCACCTAAATGATCTAAAAGGAGATTATGGGGAAGGATCAAATAGGCTTCCACCTAGGCTTCCCCACAATCCTAGACGTCATAGGCTTCCATTCTTGGTGGTAATGATCAAATATTCACACACATGGTTTCCCCAAGCCTGCTTGGTGATGACCCTATGTTGAATATAATATTAAGTTAATGTTTATGATACTAATTTTTATTGAATAATATTAATTATTAATTAATATTATCTAATAATTATTAAATAATAATTCAAATAGTATATTGCATATTAATGATTATTATTAAATATAAAACTATAATATATTTAGTATTAATGTTAAATATATATACATAATGATAAAAATTATCGACTAAAAATAAATTATTAATTATTATTAATAGTATATATAGTACATAACATTATATACAATTAATAAATATAATATATTATAAATAATATTAATGATAATTTTCGTTCACATGCGCCAACACTATGCAAGCACACAAGAAACTAAGATATGGATAAATGAGAATGCATGTGATATGGATGCCTATCTCGCAGCTCGATGGTTAGGTAACTTAAATTACCTTTCTTATATATTATATTATTTATATTATATAATCTTTATCCTATCGTGCCCAATGGCTAGGAAACTTAAATTAATTTCTTATATTATATTATTGATAAATTATATAATCTTTTTCATTCTTATTATCCCTTTTAATCATTTTCAAGGTAGATATCTATTATATAATAAAAATTAATTATTAATTACTATTAATAGTGAATATAGTATATACTATTATATAAATATAACATAGTATAATTAATATTAATGATAATATTAATATTTTAATAATATAAAATAGTTTAAAATAATATAATATAATATTAAATATAGTTTGAAAATATTAGTTATTAATTAATATTCATTAATAATTATTAACTAATATCTTAAATATATTATATGTCATTGCATAATAATGATAAGAAACTGACACCTTTGTCCTAGTTAGCTACTAAGGTTGTCCTGGTTTCAGAGTTGGTGTTGGTTGCCTCTCATTTTGTTTAGGAGGTTTTTTCTACTCTTCCTTCTATTTCTAAAAGCTGCACATGACAAATATTGAACCAGGGAAAGAACCCTTATCAAAGATTTTATCTTCCCCTTTTTCTACTCTCAAACCTCTAGATCCTTGCACTAAGGAAGTCGAGTCCCTTGATGCTCATCCTGATGTAACTTATTCTCCCATCCTTCGTGGCTCCTTGCCTCAAGACCCATGCCCTTGAGAGGTTGTTCCCTAGTGATGGTCTTGAAAATATTTTAGATCCTTCGAGCAAGTCTATCGTATTTAAGGAAGGATAAGTAGAAATCAACCTGAATGGTAACCTTGGTGTGTAGGATGTTATTTCTCATGAATCTAGTGATTTAGGTCCCTTGGTTAGAGCTAGTTTCTTCCCTAATGAATTTAATGACTCCATGGACTTGTTGAGTTTTGGTGAAAAAGACAAGCCCTCTCCTTGTAAGTCCTCTATCGAGGGTCTAGTGGAAGTCTGGAAATAGATTAATGGAAAAGAAGAAAAGAAGAAGAAAGAAGATGTAGGTAGTGAATTAAAGATTGGTAGACCTTCACAAAAGGATTCTATAACTAGAGATTCTACTCGAGATATATATTTAGGGAAAAAGAAAACCCTAGATGGTCTCTCTAGCCAAAAGAAATAGAAGAAGTGATGGGTTAGGAGGTCTCCCTCTTTCTATTAGTGAGAGATCATCATTGACACTTTTTTCCCTACCTATGAGGATCCTATCTTGGAACATCAAAAGTCTAAATATCCTATTTAAGAATCATCTTTTCAAATGTTGTATCACCACTCATAAAATTGATGTTCTCCTTCTCCAAGATACCAAGATGCAACAATGCACCTTTATTTAGTGCGCGTGAAAAATATATGGTCGTTTGTTGACTATGTGACTTGTGATGTTGAAGGGTCCTCTAGAGGTATTGTTATGCTCTAGAATCCCCTTAGGTTAAAAGGATCCAAAAGAAATTTCTCTAAAAAAATCCTTGTTACTTAGATGGAAGATTTGAAATTTTTAATGAAATAGAATCTTGTTAATATCTATGCTTTGAATTCTAAACCTACAAGAGCTACCCTTTGGAATAATATTTTCTTTCTAATGTCTAGTTGTCAAGGTGATTGTTGGATGTTAGGGGAAGATTTTAATACTCAATTATACCCTTTAGAGAAGCTTTGGGGTTTTGTGCTTTTTGAATAGCATGATGGACCTTATGGATTTCCTTTTGACTAATGATCTTCTTGACATTGACATTATGGGGTCTTTATTTACTTGGTCCAATAGGTGGTATGGAAACACTCACATTTAGGTTAAATTGGAAATGTTTATGATATCTAACAACTAGAAAATATTTAATAAACTAACCCTCTTTTCCCTCCGTAGAACTAGATCGAACCATAACGCTATTCTCTTGGATTGGGAAGATAATATTGCTAAAGGGCCTTTTCCCTTTAAATATGAAATTATGTGGGCCTCAAATCTTGACTTCAAAGATCTGATACAAAGGTCTGTGAATCAGTTGTGCTCTGGGACACCTATGTTCTAACTTGTCCAGAAGCTAATATGGGATAAAGAGAAGGTCAAGAGATGGAATAAAATTTTCTTTGGATTTTTTCTTAACAAAAACATACGATATTTTTCAGAATTCAAATAATTCAGAAAAATGGAAGGAGACAAAGAAGTTGAGACCTTGGTTAGGGAGAATGAATTACAAATGAAGTGGCTTAGACTCTCAAAAAAAGAGGATTTTTTTTGGAAACAAATATCCAGAGTTTAGTTGCTAAGAGAGGGCAACAAGACTAAATTTTCCCACTAGTCTACTTTGATACATATGAAAATAAATAGGATTAGGACTCTTATTGAGAAATATGGTACTATTCTAAATGAGGAGAAGGATATTGATGAGGTTGTTGTCTCTTTCTTTAAGGACTCCTTTTTTGGCTAGAACCTTGATTACTCAAACCTTGATGTTCTCTTGGACATTATCCCCAATGTGAGTAGTGACCAAGAACTTAATTTTCTAATCAAGATGGTGTCTTTCCAAGAGATAAAAAAGGTTGTGTTCTCCTTCGGTTTTTAGAAGGCCCAAGTCATTAATGGTTTTCACCTTTACTTTTTTCATGAATTTTGGGAAATTATTTATGCTAAAATTTTGTATGTTGCCAAGGATTTCTTTAGGTCAAGAAAGCTGCTAAAGTAACTAAACTCTACAAAGATTGCGTTGGTTCCAAAAAATGGGGATTTCCTCACCATGTTGGATTATAGACCGATTATGTAACACTATCTACAAAATATTTTCTAAAATAATTATCAATAGGTTGAAAGGGATACTACATTAAATGATCTCTCCTAATCAAAATGATTTTATAGCTAGTAGACAGATTCTTGATGTTGCTTTAGTGATGCATGAGTACATACACTCTATGTAATACTACAATAAATCCACTATGGCACTTAAGTTGGACATCTTCAAAGCCTAAGAAAGAGTGTCTTGGCAATTCTTAATGGTTGTTCTACAGAAATATGGGTTTAAAGGAAGGTTTCTAAAGATGGTTAATGCTTACATTACCTCCTTGAATTTCTCTATTTTGGTCAATAGAGTTCCCCATGGTTCTTTCTCTTGTGGGCGTGGTCTTCATCATGCTATCATTAAGATGTACGAATGCCAAATTGAATATGGCAAAGAACATATGAAGCCTTGCTTATAAAGGCAAGGTTGAGATGTAGTATGTAATATGATTTTGACATGTGTCATAATCTTATTACATGTGACAACTAACTAACTACTTAGGAAATGATGCTAGATAAGATAAGAATTCTAGAAAACACAACTCATCCTTCTAGAAGGAATCTTATATCCTAAGAAAACATGTGAACCTATCACCTAGTAAATGATACCTAGGAATATAATTAAATGCCTAAGTAGACTTATGTAAGTGTAATTAAATAATTAATTGAACCAATAGTACTACCTTGGAGGAACAATTCAAGATGAGATCATGGTGCCACAGATCAAGCTATAGTGGCAACTCTATACAAGATCGCCACTTGTGAGATGGATTATGATATTTACCATAGCACCAATACTAGTCCCAGATGGTTGAGGAGCACACCTGGATGGAGGCCTAGTTCATATGATACGGGAGATGGAGCATCAATGGACTGTCTATGCATGGGGTCATAGAATACTTGCACATTTGTACTATGATTTATGATGATTCACATATCATGAGGTTGAGAGCATGGTATATTGTACACTTCTATAGGTTTGGCACCTAGATCATATCACATGCACCAAGCCGATAGGATTTTCATCTATATGTGCCCTAAGATATGCATGATCTTTTAACTATCCAATGAGACAAGCATGGTGGTATGGAGATTTTCATTTTTGGAGAGTCTAAGTTGATTGAGTAGATTAGGAGGAGATCCTTTGGAGACCTTACCAATTGATACCATAGTGGCTAGATGAGACCGACCGGTTAAGGAGGATGCAGAGGGATAGGTTTCTTTTAGGGAGGCATGATTATGTGGTAAGACCATTCTACTATGATCATGTCATGAGATAGTTTGGATAGGTGTAGGTACCACCACTAGCATGACCATTCTACAGGCGATCAGTACAGAGTGAACAAAGACAGGTGACACGAGGCAACTGGCACTAGATGATGTTGTATTCAATGATTCAAATGAATTAGATATTGACATGCCCCCAGTCTTTGACGTTGATGGCATCGGTGCTATAGATGCATTTGAGGAGTGGTGGGTCGTAGCTAATGTTTCCTTGAGTAAAAAATAAGGAAAATAAGTGGAAAGGTCCTAAACCCTAGTTCTATCTCCCAAAGAGATTAGAACTTGCCCACTTCATTTTTCTAGGTTTCATTTTGGTGAACCTGAGATATCTCAATCGAGGGATAAAATGAGGGAAAGAGATCTGCAATAAGATTTCCTAGGGTGCGATTAAAGAATAAAGAGGGGTTCACCACCAAGCTAGGGATTGGAAAGACACGAAATGTAAATGAGAGGCAAGACTTAAGTAAATGATCTAAAAATAGATAAAAACCAAAATAGTAAACTGAGAAAGTATAGAGGTGCACCTAGAAACTTGAGGAGGCTTGGATGAAGACCTGAAATCCTCAAAATGCTGATTTTAATGCCTATTGGGACTCATATGCTAGGCTGGGCGATTTAGTCCCAAATTACGACTTCTCAACAAAATTTAGAATTTGGTAGTGACAAGTTTGAATCCTCCAAAACCTAGAAAATCTGCTATACCAAGACTTATATGCCAAAAGTGGCATATCAATCCCATTCTACTTTTTCATAAAGTCAAGTTCTGAATCTATTATGAACTATCTCTTCTCTTTCTTCCCGACTTCGTTTCTAGATCTGAACCTATTAAAAAACCTACATATAGAATATTGTACTGATTTTCTTATGGGGGGTTTTCCTCATTCAAACCCCTAGTTTGGTAGTTAAACCTTGATAGAAATAATGGATCTTAAAAGTAAGTGTGAATGCAAGCCCTAATATTAAGTGCATCTGAGATTAGGAGATCTAAATTTCCATAAAACTCTATTATAATGTGCTAAAATAAGATGCATGAATGAAATGTAAAGATGATGACTCACTTTGGGATATTCCTAATCACCCTAATAGGTCACACTAACACACATACCTTCCTTAAAGCTAAAAGTAGAATGATAATGGAGGATGTAATCACTTAGGAAACAAGTAATTAGGTTTGGCTTGATGGCTAGTTGCATCTCCCCAACCTAGAATCCATCACGATTCGCTATAGAAAACCATCATCAATCCTTGAAAATGCTAGATCTTGGATGAAAGTGAGCTTGAAGACCTGCAAAAACACTAAAATGCTACTCCAAGACTTCAAATTTGCTTGCTACTTTCTCTTGAATGCTCTTGTAAAAGTATGCTTGACTGCTCAAGTTGATATAATGAATGCTTAGACCTTGAATTTATTTTCTAGATGAAAATAATGATTTTAAACCTTGTTGAGATGTTGTAAAAGTAGTATGGTGCTATCATATAGTTTTAGGACATAGAGAACACCCACTTCTCCAATTTCATTCATGGATAACCCTAGAGATCTCAATGCAATGGAGAAAGAGATCTTGCAATAGGGTTGTCCTAGAGGTTGGATGCAAAGTAATAAGGGGTTTACCACCAAGTAAGAACATGGAAAGACAAATGTAATGCAAAGTATAATGAAATATGAAATGAAAAACCCTAGTATCATGCAAAGCTTCACTAAATGACCTAGAAATGCAAATGAAACAACACCAAAAACTACAGAAAGGAATATGTGCACCTAGGAATCTGGAAATGACTGAGTGGGGCTCTGAAATACTAGAAATTATGCTTTTAATGTTGAGTGGGACTCATTTTCCAAGCTGGGTGAATTAGTCCAGAATCTAGGTTTCTGTGCAAAAATAGGAATCTGCCAAATGGGACCCGAATCTGCAAAAATCTGAATTTTGAATGAAACTGGGACTCATTCACCATAAGTGGAAAATTAGTCTAGTTAGGGCTTTCTGAAGCTTCAAAGTTTGATCCTACTCTTCTTTGTCTTCTTTTTCCTTCCTGAATGATTTCTGGATCTGAAACCCTGATTTGCACCATGTAGGTGTTCTCCAATGTTCTCCAATGTTCTCCAAGGCTTGATGACAACTTTGAATGATTTGAAAAAATTTCACCAATCTTCCTCCTTAGGAAATATACAACCTATACCTCCAAATCACACACAAAGAAGAGGGAAAAAGTGTTGTTGGGTTAGTGGATAGGGATTTGCCTTAGTCAAACCCCGTTTTGGTAAGTATACCTTGAAATAAAATGAAATAGCAATGGAGACTGATGAATGAACAAGATAAGATGTTACAACTCACCAAAAACTATCAGTGAAGTGTTTTAAACATGTTTGAGATGGCTCTAGTGGATGTAGATCTTGAATCTTGCTTGATGGTAGTAGATCTTGAATGAAATGCTTGCTTGAATCATAAAACCCTACAGCACAATTGTTAGCTCAAAAACAAACATGATGCATGAAGTCTTTGAAATGATGATTGATGCTTGAATGCTGCTCTAAAAGGCTTGATAATCTTCCCTTGAATGCTCTTGTAAATATTTGTGAGCACAACTTTGCTATGAGAAATCTCATTCAACTTACTAGGTAACTTGATTGCTTGTTAGGATAAAATGAGTCAAAAGAACTTGTATTTATACTTAATTATGCAATAATTATTGAAATTACAACACTACAAGCCAAAATCAGATCTAGGAGGATAAAATCCTACCAAAAATTTGAATGAATTTTGATTTTGGGCCGCACGAGACTCATTCGCCCAACATGGCAAATGAGTCTCACCAAGCATAATTTTTGGGACCATTTTGAAAATTTCTTAGAAAGGTATGAAACTAGGTTCGAGAGCAAAAAAATCTAGGTGGGACTCATTTTCCCAAGGTGGAGAATGAGTCCTACATCACTAAATATGGGTCATTCAAGCCTGAAACACCTAAATTATGATTGGGTATTGATTTGTCTTGGGATTATCATCAAAAGTATACATTAAATGACACTTGTGGATGCAAAAAAAGGCCAATTAAAGCATAATAAAGCCCAAGTATTAATTAGAACCCTAGAAAATTGTGAAAGTGTGTTACAACACTTTACAACACTTCAAATAAGGCACCAATAATCTCATTTAGTTCACAAGGGCCCAAGACCTAATGTGAATATGTTAGGCATGCTACAACACTAAATCAAGGCCAAGTTAAGGGGACCTTCTTATGTCATTACATCTAGCCCCCACTTTAGTGTGAGGAGGAACTTGCTTCCAACTCACACTAAAGTAGACCAAATGCAACAACGATCAAGGGGGGTTCAAATGCACCGATGCTCATAAGATAGGACAACCATGATTAAGAGGGTTGCATAAGTCCCCAAGACCAAGGTCCTATGGAAAACCAACATAAGCACAAAAAAAAAAACATGAAAATGATGTAAAGAGAAAAAAAAAAGAAGGAAAAATAATGCACTATCAAAGACATAAATAAAATGAAATAACATGAAAAAGAGGTAGATCAAGATTAAACCGTTTGTCCAACATGATGTGGATCAGATCTAGGCTGTTTGTCTAAAAAATTATTACTCACTCTGAGGCAATGAAACTCTGGGCTATCCACTGGGTAATAATTCCAAGAAGGTGAGACACATACACTCATGGCTGGTATGCACTCACACACATGTGAGTGGCTAAGGGAAAGTCATGCCCTCATTCAGCTTCCCGTCAAACCATACCAAAGTTATACGTTCTGATAACTTTAATAAGGTGCCACACAAAAATGATTTTCGAGCTTCATGAGACAAGAAAAGCTTCGTCTGCTTAGAACTCATGAAGAAACAAGATGACTCCAAAGGCATGCAAGCTATGTTATGCAGGGTGGCCATATAACTACAAAATGCAAAATGTAAAGAATGTCGAAAGGAGTTTTGCTTAGTTTATGTGAGGTCTTTAACTTAGGGAAGATTATGCCTAATGTTTCCAAGATAGTACCAATCAAAGAATAAAAGATTCACATCCTAGGGGATGTAGTGTGTCACATCAAGCCACTTAGAGGAATATAATATGTTAAGAGGGATCACGCTCTTGAAATAAATCACACCCAATGTCATACACAAAGGGAAAAACACATCGTATAAAGTAAGAAGACTGCACTATGAACCAATAAAAAGAGAAATGAAAAATAATAATGCCAATATGTTCCCCCACATTAAAGAAATTACTGAACACCATGTTGTGAGAAATTACTTTCAAGTAGAAAATGATAAATACAAACAATAAAGAAGACATGAGAGCCAACTTGGAAAGTCCTATGCCAAGTCATATGTTTTCGAGTAAAGCTACATCATGTGAAGGAAAAGGAAAAGAGGGGTTGCCCCCAAAATGAAGATCCAACCACATAAGAGTACAATGGATTTGGGTTCAGTATGTTGTTGCTAAAATGATTTTAGAGAGCTTGAAACTATCATCATTCCCCAAATACTCATCGAACTGGAACAATGATACAAAGAGACCAAAACCAAAGGAAAAGACTTTCGAGTCAACATGGAAGAGACATGAATGTCTCGATGTGTTGCATCATCCCAAAAAGGAAAACACAAGACAACTGAAAAAAAAAGGTTAATGGAAAAATATTTTGGGTAAACAAGCAAGAGACATGAATGTCTTAATGCCTTGCATCATCCCCAAAATGAAAACACAAGACAACTGAAAAAGAAAGAAAAATATTTTGGGTCAACATGGAAGAGACATGAATGTCTTGATGCCTTGCATGTCATCCCCAAAAGGAAAACACAAGAGAAATGAAAAAGGTAAAATTCAAAAAGTTAAAAGGTTTAGGACATAGAGAAGAATGGAGGTACAAATAGAGGAATGTCACAAAGAGAGAGAGACACATCAAATAGACCATCATGGGGGATCACATTACCCACATGCAATCATAAAAATAAATAATAAAAAAGAAATAAAATACTCGTAAGGTACATGCAAGTCAACCTAAAGTAGGTCATCCACATCCCAATCATGTTCATAAGGCGGGAAACTAGCCAAAGTGATAACAACAAATACAATACTAGGACAAGGCTATCTACTTCTTGCACCCACTGAGTGCAAGACAAGAATGAGCCAAGGTAGGAAATGGGAAAGATCATGAAATAGTGAGAATAGAATGTTCTATAACTATTACATGACAAGGGGTGAAAAAGGGCGGGTCTTGATTTTAAGGGACTATTTCTAACATATCAAGTATTTTTAGTATATGTTGTAAAGTACAACACTCATCGGTGAGATTCCCAAGAGTCCTATGATGTGCACGATATTTATTATTTTTAGGATTTTTGATTCGAGTGGGAGGTGGCATGGCAATCCACCCTTTGTTAACAAGTTATTTGAGTTTTTGTTCAATTTATGTTAGATTTTGCAAGAATGGTAAGTCTTTGAATTTTTGAAGCTTTTGTATCTTGCTAAATTTACCTTCTCTAGATGGGATTAGGGTAGAAGATATATAGATGATCTTTTCTTTGTTATCCTTATCCTTAGGAGGTACAATTTTCTCTCTAGGAATGAGGACATTTATATCAAGAGGAGTATCCAAGACTACGGTACCATCACTACGAAGCCTTAGGTATTCTTTAGGAGCACTTATGTTGAGAGGGGGATCTTGATATCCTATCCCTTTGGTTTCTTCAGTCAGTATTTTCTAGATAGGAGATGATGAATTTCTTGCTCACTTGTTGTATCACATCCTTGTTTGCTCAAGATTGTAAATCCTTTTTCCATATGTCTCTTCTAGGTTGATAGGAGTTTCTATTAGTTTGTTAACATAGAATGCTTGGGTGTTTGTTTACGTAGAAGAACTAGGTTCACCTATTGTAGGGAGCTTAGGTTCAAATTTTTTCTCAACTTCAAGATGTAAGTACCCAAACATATCATGTGGTGTTATTATAGGGGGTGTTAGTTGCTCCATTGATGGATAGATGGATGCATTAGCTTCATGGTTTCTTAAGAAAATCATTTAGGAACCTGCTCATGCTATCATCATTGTCTCCAATGATTTCAACACCATGAGGAGGACATGCATTAGGAGTTGAGTGAACATGATTAAGTTCAATTTCATTAGGGTCATTTCCAAAAGAACAACTTTGCACATCGAATAACGACTTCAAGGACATCCAAAGCTTATGGAAGCACATATCCATGATGCAAATTTCATATTCTAAAATATGCACAACAATTTGAAATGAAATGTTCTAGATGCAATTTTGAATTTAAGGAATGCACAAGATGAACTAATTTGAACTAGATGCGAAGAATTGGATGAAACATGAAATTTGTAAACTGAGACACAAAGCTATAAACAACAAAAAAAAGTTCAGAAGTAGTATTTTGAATGCCGGAAAATGCAGTGCAGAATATGCACAGGGATTGATTCACCCAAGGTGGCGAATGAGTCCAAGTAGGGATTTTTTAAAAAATTTAAGAAATTTTTAATTAATTTTTATGCTTTTTATGTTGGATGATATATACTAAGTGAAAATGCATATTTTATTTTATTTTTAGTGAAATGAGATGCAAAAATGTAAGTTGTATGAACTTTCACTAATGAAAAATTAGAAACCCTAGAATGCCAATTAACTAATGCAAACCCTAATACAATGTTAATGCAAGCAAGATCTAGGATGATGATGCACTCCAAATCAGAATTAATAATTTTCTAAATGCAGGTTCACCAAAATGAAATGTTGTAAAAGTAGTATGGTGCTATCATATGGTTTTAGGACATAGAGCACACCCACTTCTCCAATTTCATTCAAGGATAACTTTAGAGGTCTTAATGCAAAGGAGAAAGAGATCTTGCAATAGGGATATCCTAGGGGCTAAATGCAAAGTAATAAGGGGTTCACCACCAAGTAAGAACTTGGAAAGAAAAATGTAATGCACAATATAATGCAAGATGAAATGAAAAACCCTAGTATGGTGCAAAGCTTCACTAAATGAACTACAAATGCAAATGAAACAACACAAAAAACTACATAAAGGAATATGTGCATTTGGGAATCTGGAAACGACTAAGTGGATCTCTAAAACACTATAAATTTTGATTTCAATGTTGAGTGGGACTCATTTTACAAGCTAGGTGAATCAATATAGAATCTGAGTTTTTGTGGGAAAACAAGAATCTTCCAAATGGGTATCTGAATTTGCAAAAATATGAATTTTGACTGAAACTAAGGATTATTCGCCAGAAGTGGAAAATCAGTCCAATTAGGGCTTCAAAGTTTGATCTTGCTCTTCTTTGCCTACTCTATCCTTCCTAATTGATTTTCGAATCCAAAACCTTGATTTGCAACTTGTAGGTGTTCTCCAATGTTCTCCAAGGATTGATGACAACTTTGACAAAGTTGAATGATTTGACAACTTTTCTCCAATCTTGCTCCTTAGGAAATCTGCAACCTAGACCTACAAATCATACACCAAGGAGAGGGAATTTTTTTTTTTGGGTTAGTGGATAGGGGTTTGCCTTGGTCAAACCCCATTTTGGTAATTAAACCTTGAAATAGAATGAAATAGGAATGGTGAATGACGAATGGACAAGATAAGATGTTTCAACTCAACAAACCCTATTAATGAAGTGTTGAAAACATGTGTGAGATGGATCCAATGGATGTAGATCTTGACTCTTTCTTGAAGGTAATATATATTGAATGAAATTCTTGCTTGAATCATAAAACCCTACATCACAGTTGTTAGCTCAAAAAAAAACATGATGCATGAAGTCTTTGACATGATGATTGATGCTTGAATGCTGCTCTAAAAGGCTTGATAATATTCCCTTGAATTCTCTTGTAAAAACTTGTGAACACAACTTTTCTATGAGAAATCTCATTCAACTTGCCAGGTCACTTGATTGCTTGTTAGGATAAAATGAGTGAAGAGAACTTGTATTATACTTAATTATGCAAGAATTCTAGAAATTACAACACTACAAGCCATTATTAGATCTAGGAGGATAAAATACTGCGAAAAATTTGAATTAATTTTGATTTTTGGCCACACAAGACTCATTCGCCCAAGATGGAGAATGAGTCCCACAAGGCATAATTTTTGGGACCATTTTGAAAAATGCTTAGAAAGTTGTGAAACCAGGTTTGAGACCAAAAAAAATCTAGGTGGGAATCAATTGCCCAAGGTGGAAAATGAGTCCTACATCACTTAATCTGGGCCATTCAATCCTGAAACACCCAAATTATGATTGGGTATTTATTTGTGTTGGGATTATCCTCAAAAATATGCATTAAATGGTGCTTGTGGATGAAAAATAAGGCCAATTAAAGCATATGAAAGCCCAATTATTGATGAGAAACCTAGAAAAGTGTGAAATTTTGTTAGAACACTTTACAACACTTCAAATAAGGCACCAATAAGCACATTTAGTTCACAAGGGCCCAAGACCTAATGTGAATATGGTAGGCATACTACAACACTAAATCAAGGCCAAGTTAAGGGGACATTTTTCTATCATTACATCTAGCCCCCACTTGAGTGAGAGGAGGAAATTTCTTCCAACTCACACTAAAGTAGATGAAATCAAACAATGATAAAGGGGGATTCAAATGCACCAATGCTCATAAGATAGGACAACCATGATCAAAAGGGTTGCGCAAGCCCCTAGGACCAAGGTCCTATGGAAAACCAACATAAGCACAAAATAACAAACATGAAAATGATGTAAAGAGAAAAAATAAGGAAAAGAATGCACTATCAAAGACATAAAGAAAATGAAATAACATGAAAAAGAGGTAGAGAAAGCTTTGAATTTTTGTCCAACGCTATGTGGATCAGATCTAGGTTGTTTGTCTAAAAAGTGCATACTCACTCTGAGGCAACAAAAATCTAGGATGTCTGTTGGGTGAGAAATTCAAGAAGGTGAGACACATACACTCATGTCTGGTATGTGCTCACACAAACACACAATTGGTTAAGGGAAATTAATGCCTTCATTCGGCTTCCCGTCAAACCATACCAAAGTTATACCTCTTGATAAAATTAATAAGGTGTTGCACAAAAATGATTTTCGAGCTTCATGAGACAAGAAAAGCTTCGTATGCTTAGAACTCATGAACAAACAAGATGGCTCCATAGGCATGCAAGCTATGTTATGCAAAGTGGCCATATAACTGCAAAACACAAAATGAAAAGAATTTTCAAAGGAGTCATGCTTAGTTCATGCAAGGTCTTTAACTTAGGGAACATTGTGCCTAATGTTTCCAAGAGAGGACCAACAAAGAATAAAAAAATCACAACTTAGGGGATGCAGTGTGTTGCATCAAGTCACTAAGAGGAATATAATATGCTAATATGGATCATTCTCTTGAAAGACATCACACCCAATGTCATCCAAAAAGAAAAAACACATCATATAAAGTAAGAAGACTACACTATGAACAATGAAAAAGAGAAAATCAAAAGAATAATGCCAATGTATACCCCCACTTTAAAGAAATTGTTGAACACCATGCTGTGAGAAATTACTTTAAAGTAGAAAATGATAAATTCAAACAATAAAGAAGACATGAGAGACAACTTGGAAAGACCTATGCCAAGTCATATGTTTTTGAGTAAAGCTACATCATGCGAAGGAAAAGGAAAAGAGAGGGGGTTGTCCCCAAAATAAAGATCCAAACACATAAGAGATCTATGGATTTGGGGTTAGTACATGTTGTTGCTACAATGATTTTAGAGAGCTTAGAACTGTCATCATTCCCCAAATACTCATAGAACTGGAAGCATGACACAAAGAGAGTGAAAACAAAGGAAAATCCATTTGGGTCAACATGGAAGAGACATGAATGTCTCGACATCTTGCGTCATCCACAAAAGGAAAACATAAGACAAATGATAAAAAGCTAAAGGAAAAATATTTCGGGTAAACATGGAAGAGACCTGAATGTCTCGACACCTTGCGTCATCCCCAAAAGGAAAACACAAGAAAAATGAAAAAGATAAAGAAAAAGATTTTCAGTCAACATGGAAAAGACATGAATGTCTCGACACCTTGTGTCATCCCCAAATGGAAAACACAACACAAATGAAAAAGGTAAAATGCGAAAACGTAAAAGGTTTATGGCATAGAGAAGAATGAAGGTACAAATATAGGAACACCACAAAGAGAGAGAGAGACATCAAATATAACATCATGAGGGATCACATTATGCACATGCAATCATAAAAAGAAATAATGAAAAATAAATAAAATACTAGTAAGGCACATGCGAGTCAACCTAAAGCAGGCCATTCGCATGCCAATCATGTTCATTGTATATTGAAGTCATGCAGCTAGCTAAAGGGACAATGAAAAATGCATTACTAGGAAAAGGTTGTCTACTTCTTGCCCCCATTGAGTGCAAGAGAATAATTAGCCAAGGTAGGTGATGGGAAAGATCATGTAATAGTGAGAGTAGAATGTTCTACAACTATTACATGACAAGGGGTGAAAAAGGGGGGATCCCGATTTTAAGGGACTATTTCTAACATGTCAAGTCTTTTCAGTATATGTTGTAAAGTACAACACTCGTCGGTTAGGTGCCCAAGAGTCCTATGATATGCACAATATTTATTATTTTTAGGATTTTTTATTCTAGTGGGAGGTGGCATGGAAATCCAACCTTTGTTAACAATTTATTCTAGTTTTCATTGAATTTGTGTTAGATTTTGCAAGAATGGTAAGTATTTGAATTTTTGAAGCTCCCGCCTCTTGCTAAATTCACCAACTTCTCTAGATGGGATTAGGGCAGAAGCTCTTGAGATGATCTTGTCTTTTTTATCCTTATCCTTAGGAGGTAAGGTTTTCTCTTTAGGAAGGAGGAAATTTATATCAGGAGGAGTATCCAAGACTATAGTACCATCACTACGAAGCCTTAGGTATTCTTTAGGAGCACTTATGTTGAGAGGGGGATCTTGATATCCTACCCCTTTAGTTTCTTCAGTTGGCATTTTCTCTAGGAGTTGATGAATTTCATGTTCACTTGTTGTATCACATCCTTTTTTTCTCAAGATTGTAAAGCCTTTAACATATGTATCTTCTAGGTTGATAGGAGTGTTTGTTACTTTGTTAAAATAGAATGGTTGGGTGTTTATTTTTGTAGAAGAACTAGGTTCACCTATTGTAGGGAACTTAGGTTCAAATTTTGTCTCAACTTCGGGATGTAAGTACCCAAACATATCATGTGGTGGTATTATAGGGGGTGTTATTTGCTTCATTGATGGATAAAAGGATGCATTAGATTCATGGTTGATAAGACAATCGTTTAAGAACCTATGCATGTTTTCATCATCATCTCCAATGATGTCAACATCATGAGGAGGAAATGCATTAGGATTTGAGTGAGCATGAGGAAGTTAAAATTAATTAGGGTCATTTCCAAAAGCACAACTTGGAACATCCATTAAGGACTTCAAGAACATCCAAAGCTTACTGAAGAGCATATCCATGATGCAAATTTCAGATTCTAAAATAAAAACAACAATGTGAAATGAAATGTGCTAGATGCAATTTTGAATTTAAGTAATGCACAAGATGAATCAATTTAAACTAGATGCAATAAATTGGATGAAACATAAAATCTATAAACTAAAATATAAAGCTATAAATAGGAAATAGAAGTTCATAAAAAGTGTTTTGAATGCCAGAAAATGTAGTGCAGAATATGCATAGGAATTGATTCACCCAAGGTGGCGAATGAGTCCTAGTAGGGATTTTAAAAAAAAAATCATAAATTTTTAATTTATTTTTATGCTTTTTATGTTGGATGATCTACATACTAAGTGCAAATTCATATTTTGTTTGATTTTAAGTTAAATGAGATGCAAAAATGTAAGCTATATGAGCTTTCACTAATGAAAAATTAGAAACCTTAGAATGCCAATTAACTAATGCAAACCCTAATGCAATGTTAATGCAAACAAGATCTAGGATGATTATGCACTTCAAATCAGTATTAATAATGTTCTAAATGCACACCCACTTCACATATTTCATTCAAGGATAACCCTAGAGATCTCAGTGCAAAGGAGAAAGATATCTTGCCATAGGGGTGCCCTAGGGGTTGAATGCAAACTAATAGGGGGTTCAACACCAAGTAAGAACTTGGAAAGACAAATGTAATGCAATATGAAATCCAAAATGCTAGTATGATGCAAAGCTTCACTAAATGACCTAGAAATGCAAATGAAACAACACAAAAAACTACATAAAGGAATATGTACACCTAGGAATCTTGAAATTCCTGAGTGGATCTCTGAAACACTAGAAATTATAATTTTAATGTTGAGTGGGAATCATTCACCAAGCTAGGCGAATCAGTCTAGAATCCGAGTTTCTGTGTGAAAATAGGAATCTGCCAAATGGGTATCTAAATCTACAAAAATCTGAATTTTGACTGAAACTGGGACTCATTCGTCAGAAGTGGAAAATCAGTCTAGTTAGGGATTTATAAAGCTTCAAAGTCTGATCTTTCTCTTCTCTATTTGTTCTATCCTTCTTGATTGATTTCTAGATCTGAAACCCTAATTTGCAACCTGTAGGTGTTCTACAATGTTCTTCAAGGCTTGATGGCAACTTTGATAACTTTGAATGATTTGACAAATTTTCTCCATTCTTTATCCTTAGAAAATTAGAAACCTAGACCTACAAATCACAAACAAAGGAGAGGGGAAACTATTGTTGGGTTAGTGGATAGGGGTTTTCCTTGGTCAAACCCCGTTTTGGTAATTAAATCTTGAAATAGAATGAAATAGGAATGAAGAATGATGAAGATAAGATGTTTCAACTCATGAAACCCTATCAATGAAGTTTTGAAAACATGTGTGAGATGGATCCAATGGATGTAGATCTTTAATCTTGCTTGAAGGTAATAGATCTTGAATGAAATGATTGCTCGAATCATAAAACCCTACATCACAATCATTAGCTCTAAAAGAAAAATGATGCATGAAGTCCTTGACATGATGATTGATGCTTGAATTCTTCTATAAAATGCTTGATAATATTCTCTTGAATGCTCTTGTAATCACTTGTGAACACAACTTTTCTATGAGAAAGGTCATTCAACTTGCTAGGTCACTTGAGTGCTTATTAGGATAAAATGAATGAAAAGACCTTGTATTTATACTTAATTATGCAAGAATTCTTGAAATTACAACACTAAAAGCCAACATCAGATCTAGGAGGATAAAATACCACCAAAAATTTGAATTAATTTTGATTTTGGGCCACATGGGTCTCATTCACCCAAGATGGCAAATGAGTCCCACCAGGCATAATTTTTGGAACCAATTTTAAAAATGCTTAGAAAGGTTCGAAACTAGGTTTGGGACCAAAGAATCTAGGTAGAACTCATTCGCCCAAGGTGGAGAATGAGTCCTAGGTCACTAAATCTTGGCCATTCAATCTCGAAACACCTGAATTATGATTGGGTATTGATTTGTGTTGGGATTATCCTCAAAAAGATGCATTAAATGGTGCTTGTGGACGCAAAATAAGGCCAATTAAAGCATAAGAAAGCCCAATTATTAATGAGAATCCTAGAAAAGTGTGAAATATTTTTACAACACTTAAAATAAGGCACCAATAAGCTCATTTAGTTAATAAGGGCCCAAGACCTAATGTGAATATGTTAGGCATACAACAACACTAAATAAAGTCCAACTTAAGGGGACCTTTTTCTATCATTACATCTAGCCCCCACTTTAGTAAGAGGAGGAAATTGCTTCCAAATCACACTAAATTAGACCAAATGTACCAACGATCAAGGGGGGTTCAAATGCACTGATGCTCAGAAGACAAGACAACCATGATTAAGAGGGTTGTGCAATCCCCCAGGACCAAGGTCCTATGTCATACCAATATAAGCACAAAAGAACACACATGAAAATGATGTAAAGAGAAACAACAAGGAACAAGCATGCACTATCAAAGAAATAAAAAAAATGAAATAACATGAAAAAGAGAAGGATCAAGCTTTGACCCTTTGTCAAACACAGTGTAGATTAGATCTAGGTTGTTTTTCTGAAAAATGCATACTCACTCTCAGGCAATAGAACTATGGGTTGTCCATTGGGTGATAAGTCCAAGAAGGTAAGACACATACACTCATGGCTATTATGCACTCACACACACACACGAGTGGCTAAGGGAAAGTCATGCCCTCATTTAGGTTCCCATCAAACCATACCAAATTTATACCTTCTGATAACTCTAATAAGGCACCACAAAAAAACATTTTTGTGCTTCATGAGACAAGAAAAGCTTCATTTGCTTAGAACTCATGAAAAAACAAGATAGCTCTAGAGGCATGCAAGTTGTGTTATGCAAGGTGGCCATATAATTGCAAAATGTAAAATGTAAAGAATTTTCAAAGGAGTCTTGCTTAGTTCATGTGAGATCTTTAACTTAGGCAACATTGTGCCCAATGTTTCCAAGAGAGGACCAATCGAAGAATAAAAGATTCACAACTTAGGGGATGTAGTGTGTCACATCAAGCCACTAAGAGGAATATAAAATGCTAAGAGGGATCACGCTCTTGAAATACATCACACCCAATGTCATCCACAAAGTGAAAAAACACATCGTATAAAGTAATAAGACTGCACTATGAACCACGAAAAAGAAAATTGCTAATATTTGCCACCACTTTAAAGAAATTACTAAATACCATGCTATGAGAAATTACTTTAAAGTAGAAAATAATAAATGCAAACAATAAAAAGGACATGAGAGTCAACTTGGAAAGACCTATGCCAAGTCATATGTTTTCGAGTAAAGCTACGTCATGTGAAGGAAAAGGAAAAAAGAGGGGTTTCCCTCAAAATGAAGATCCAAACACATAAGAGATCTATAGATTTGGTGTGAGTATGTTGTTGCTACAATGATTTTATAGATCTTGAAACTGATGCCATTCCCTAAATACTCATAGAACTAGAAGAATAACACAAAGAGAGCGAAAATAAAGGAAAATCCTTTCAAGTCAAGATGGGAGAGACATGAATGTCTTGATGCCTTGCGTCATCCCGAAAATGAAAACACAAGACAACTGGAAAAAAAGATAAACGAAAAAGCTTTTGGGTAAACATGTAAGAGACATGAATGTCTCGACACCTTGCATCATCCCCAAAATGAAAACACAATACAAATGAAAAAGATAAAGAAAAATATTTTGGGTTAACATGGAAGAGACATGAATGTATCAACACCTTGCATGTCATACCGAAAAGGAAAACACAAGAAAAATGAAAAAGTGAAAATGCTAAAAGGTAAAAGGTTAATGACATAGAGAAGAATGAAGGTAAAAATAGACGAATGTCACAAAGAGAGAGAGAGACACCAAACAGAACATCGCGGGGGATCACATTTCACACATGCAATCATAAAAAGAAATGATGAAAATAAATAAAATACTAGTAAGGCACATGCAAGTCAACCTAAAGCAGGTCGTCCATATCCCTATCATGTTCATTGTATACAAAAGGTGGGAACCTAGCCAAATGGACAACGAAAAATCCAATACTAGGACAATGCTATCTAATTCTTTCCCCCATTGAGTGAAGACAAGAATGAGCCAAGGTAGGAAATGGGACAGATCATGTAATAGTGAGAATAGAATGTTCTACAACTATTACATGACAAGGGATGAAAAAGGGTGGATCCTAATTTTAAGGGACTATTTATAACATGTCAAGTATTTTCACTATATGTTGTAAAGTATGACTCTCATCGGCGAGATGCCCAAGAGTCCTATGATGTGCACAATATTTATTATTTTTAGGATTTTTTATTATACTGGGAAGTGGCATGGAAATCCAACCTCTGTTAACAAGTTCTTCAAGTTTTCGTTCAATTTATGTTAGATTTTGCAAGAATGGTAAGTCTTTGAATTTTGGAAGCTTTTGTCTCTTGCTATATTCACCAAATTCTCTAGATGGGATTAGGGAAGAAGGTCTTGTGATGATCTTGTCTTTGTTATCCTTATCCTTAGGAGGTACAATTTTTTGTTTAGGAAGGAGGACATTTATATCAGGAGGAGTATCCAAGACTATGGTACCATCACTACGATGTGTTAGGTATTGTTTAGGAGCACTTATGTTGAGAGGGGGATCTTGATATCCTATTCCTTTGGTTTCTTTAGTTGGTATTTACTCCAAGATTTGATGAATTTCATGTTCACTTGTTGTATCACATTCTTATTTGCTCAAAATTGTAAAGGCTTTTCCATATGTCTCTTCTAGGTTGATATGAGTGTCTGTTACTTTCCTAACATAGAATGGTTGGGTGTTTGTTTACATAGAAGAACTAATTTCACCTATTGTAGGGAACATAGGTTCAACTTTTGTCTCAACTTCAGGATGTAACTACCCAAACATATCATGTCGTGGTATTATAAGGGGTGTTGGTTGCTTCATTGATGGATAAAAGGATGCATTAGCTTCAAGGTTGTTAAGAAAATCGTTTAGGAACCTATTCATGCTGTCATCATTATATCTAATGATGTCAACATCACGAGGAGGACATGCATTGGGAGTTGATTTAACATGATTAAGTTCAATTTCATTAGGGTCATTTCCAAAAGCACAACTTGACACATCGACTAAGGACTTCAAGGACATCCAAAGCTTACAAAATCACATATCTATGATGCAAATTTTAGATTCTAAAATACACACAACAATGTGAAATGAAATGTTCTAGATATAATTTTGAATTTAAGCAATGCACACGATGAGCTAATTTGAACTATATGCAATGAATTGGATGAAACATAAAATCTATAAACTGAAACAAAAAGCTATAAACAACAAATAGAAGTTCAAAAATAGTATTTTGAATGCCAAAAAATGCAGTGTAGAATATGCACAGGAACTGATTCACGCAAGGTGGTGAATGGGTCCCAGTAGGGATTTTTTCAAAAAAAATAAAATAAATTCAATTGATTTTTTATGGTTTTTATGTTGGATAATATATATAGTAAGTGAAAATGCAGATATTATTTGATTTTCAGTGAAATGAGATGCAAAAATTTAAGCTATATGAACTTTCACTAATGCAAAATTAGAAACCCTAGAATGCCAATTAACTAATGCAAACCCAAATGCAATGTTAATACAAGAAAGATCTAGGATGATGATGCACTCCAAATCAGAATTAATAATATTCTAAATGCAGGTTCACAAAAATGAAATGTTGTAAAAGTAGTATGGTGCTATCATATGGTTTGAGGACATAGAGCATATCCACTTCTCCAATTTCATTCAAGGATAACCCTAGAGATCTCAATGCAAAGGATAAAGAGATCTTGCAATAGGGCTATCCTAGGGGCTGAATGCAAAGTAACAAGGGGTTCATCGCCAAGTAAGAACTTGGAAAGATAAATGTAATGTAAAGTATATTGAAAGATGAAATGCAAAACCCTAGTATGATGCAAAGCTTCATTAAATGACCTAGAAATGCAAATGAAACAACACATAAAACTACAGAAAGGAATATGTGCACCTAGGAATTTGGAAATAAATGAGTGGAGCTATGAAACACTATAAATTATAATTTTAATACTGAGAGGGACTCATTTTCCAAGCTAGGCGAATTATTTCAGAATTTGGGTTTCTATGCCAAAAAAAGAATCTACCAAATGGGTATTTGAATCTGCAAAAATCTAAATTTTGAATGAAACTGGGACATATTCGCTAGAAGTAGCAAATCATTCCAGTTAGGGATTTTTGAAGCTTCAAAGTCTGATCCTACTCTTCTTTGTCTTCTCTTTCCTTCTTGATTGATTTCTAGATCTGAAACCACGATTTTCAAACTATAGGTGTTCTCCAATGTTCTCCAAGGATTGATGACAACTTTGACAACTTTGAATGATTTGAAAACTTTTCTCCAATCTTTCTCCTTAGGAAATTTGCAACCTAGACCTAAAAATCATACACAAAGGAGAGGGAAAAATGTTGCTGGGTTAGTGGATAGGGGTTTTCCTTGGTCAAATGCCATTTTGGTAATTAAACCTTGAAATAGAATGAAATAGGAATGGAGAATGACAAATGGAAAAGATAAGATGTTTCAAATCACCAAACCCTATCAAAGAAGTGTTGGAAAAATGTGTGAGATGGATCCAATGGATTTAGATCTTGCATGAAATGCTTGCTTGAATCATAAAACTCTACATCACAATTGTTAGCTCAAAAACAAACATGATGCATGAATTCTTTGACATGGTGATTGATGCTTGAATGCTACTCTAAAAGGCTTGATAATATTCCTTTGAATGATCTTGTAAACAATTGTGAACACAAATTTTCTATGAGAAAGCTCATTCAACTTGCTAGGTCACTTGATTGCTTGTTAGGATAAAATGAGTGAAGAGAACTTGTATTTATACTTAATTATGCAATAATTCTTAAAATTACAACACTACAAGCCAACATCAGATCTAGGAGGATAAAATCCTGCCAAAAATTTGAATGAATTTTGATTTTGGGCCACATGAGACTCATTCGCGAAAGATGGCAAATGAGACCCACCAGACATAATTTTTGGGACCATTTTGAAAAATGCTTAGAAAGGTGTGAAACCAGGTTCGGGACCAAAAAAATCTAGGTGGGACTCATTCACCCAAGGTGGTGTATGAGTCCTAGATCACTAAATCTAGGCCATTCAAGCCTAAAACACCTAAATTATTATTGGGTATTGATTTGTCTTTGGATTATCCTGAAAAAAGATGCATTAAATGATGCTTGTGGATGCAAAATAAGGCCAATTAAAGCATAATAAATCCCAATTATGAATGAGAACCCTAGAAAAGTGTGAAATTTTGTTACAACACTTTACAACACTTCAAATAAGGCACCAATAAGCTCATTTAGTTCACAAGGGCCCAAGACCTAATGTGAATATGTTCGGCATACTACAACACTAAATCAAGGCCAAGTTAAGGGAACCTTTATCTGTCATTACACTTCTCTATATAGGAACTTCATCTAATTTACCATTTATTAGATTTCAAATGCAGACATCAACCAAACATTTGAATTTAAAACCTTAATTTCCCTTTGAAACCCTAAAAGGGGGCACTCGGGCCTTATATGCCAATTGTGGCATATGGGTCCCACCTAGGGGGACTCATACACCCAAGGTGGCATATGAGTCCCACCCTAACTTTTCAAATTGAGTAAATTTCAAGGTGTTAGAAAATTGAATAGATTTGTTGATTTTGTCAGCATTTTAGTCGAAATAGTCCTTGAGATTCAAAATAAAGGGTTGTAGGGGCTTATTAATGATGGTTTAAAGGTGTCATGAATGCAAGGGTACTAAAATGGGTCCAAAGTAAGTGTGAAATTGTACCATTTTCAATAAGTGCGTATAATTTTCTACACTACAACCATGTATGAGCTAACTTCACCTAAAATTGGATCCATGTTGAGATTATGTTTAATAAAACATGCGACTATTTAGGTCCAACTTTTATTGGAAGAGTTATAAAACCAATAATAGTGTGAATAGGACCATCATGAGCCTTTAGTAATGATTTTGATTATTCAAACCATATTTATTAAGTTCATACACATACTATAATTCTTTAGTGATCATGTTCACCACAGACATGGGATCAATGAGTATTCCCCTTGTGGGTTTGTCATTAATTCTACTAGTGATGTAAAGGACCATTAGGTGTAGTTATAGAAGCATCAATATGCATGCAAGAAATACTAGGTAAGGGATTAGTTTGACCCTTATGAGGTTGAATCTCAATCGTGTCTACAATTTGGATAGATGATCTTATTCATTATCACTTTGTTGGACAAAATTAGTTGAATGAGTTGGTAATGGGTTTATAAATATTTGTATGTATTAATTAGGTGATGAAACTAATTTATTTACTTTATCATTTAAACCAACCAATTGGATAACATTAGAATTGATGAGGTCTTGTACTTGGTGCTTAAGCCACATACCTCTTTTTGTATCATGTCTAGGTGTATGATGATATTGGCAAAAGGATTTTTCATTACAACATAATAGCATGGAGGGAATCTAGAAATTAGAAGTTTTCCCCATCTCTTGGCCTAAACTAATATGGTGTTGTAGATGTGATGACAAATTCTATTTGAATGGTATTGGATGAGTGGGGATTATTTATATCTTTATAAATTTTTTATTTTGTTTCTTAAATGATTGATATTTTTTGAGGTACATCTTTGGATTGAACATTAGGAGCTGATGAATATGTATCATCATATTGGCTAACTGATACCTAATATTCATAAAGGGTCATACGTATATGTGCAAATGAAAGATACTTCATTAACAAGATCTTGTCTCTAATGCTAGGTTGCATATTTCTAATTAAAACTCTTTGTATATCAGCATCTGGGAGAGAATATGAGATTTTTAAATAAAGGTCTTGATATGATCCTATATAATCATTCACCTTCTCTTTAGGTCCTTGTTTAGAATAGACTAAATCTATTAATATAACTTGAGGTCCAATGTATTCTTGAAAATGTTGAATTAATTCATTAAGAAGTTATTTAAATTATACTCTAGAGTTATTCGACAATGAACAAAACCAATCTAAGGTCATGTCCTTTAACAATTACAAGCTTAGCTAAGAGATAATCTTCAAAAAGAAAATTCCTACATAGAGTGGTGAAAGTTGATACATGATTAGTGGGATATCTTTGCCAACATAATTATCAAAGTGATGTATCTTAATGTTTTGCGGTATGGGTTTCTTTAGGATAACAAATGATAATGGACTATGTGTAAGGTATACCAAAGGATTAGCATTGGACTGACTTAGGTTCATGTTTAAATTTTTTTATTCTAATGATAATATGTTTTGTAATAGTTGATTTATCATATGATCATTTGGTGACATGTTTTGAGAATGTGTCAAATATGGTAGACTATTGTTAATGATTAGAAAGTTATTGCTAATGATGGGTAGATTAATATTTTGCATATTTATGAGATTTGAGGATCATGGAGGTGTTGTAGGTGAAGGGAAAAATCTATAAGGATTCCCATATGAAACCCTACATTATAGTTTATACCATTACTATATTGTGTGGTGCATATTGTGATTTGAGGGATAAAATTAGGAATATAAGGCATAGTCGTAGGAGAGGAAACTTGGTTTCCTAGCTGATTTTGAGCATTGGTAAAGGCTTGACTGCAACTAGCCACTATAGGAATGTATGTGTCCACTATCTGAGCTAGCACTAGTAGAATTTGACAAATAAATGACTATGTGACTAAAAATTTTAGTCATGACAACTAAACATGACTAAATTCTAGTCATTTTTTTCAACATAGCTATAAATGACTAATTTGATTGTCAGGTAAAATCATAGCTATAAATGACTAAATAATCGGGCACACAAATAAAAATTAGATAATATGATATTAAAGTGGGTAATTTAAAAATAAGAACTTTTGGGAAATTATTGGTGGGAGTAGGTTGTATTGTGTGCAGGGTTAGTAGCGAATTGGGAAATTGCTGGCTGGAGTGGGGAGTAGAGTAGAGTGTAGAATCTGGTAGAGGTTAGCTACTTGCATGGGTGATAAAGCTAGTTTGGAGAGGACTTTGAGACTTCTGGAAAGGAAGTCAAGGAATTCAGAGTTTGTTGCAACAAATTTGAAGTCGGTGAGGCCCTCTATAGCGAAGTCAAATTTGGGGATTCCCTATGTCACGAACACAAAGGTAATTCGAAACCCTCATTACATTAAACAGTTATTGTATGGCTCCTTGTGAAGTTCATGAATGACTATAAATTTGAATGTGCCAAGTATGAGTGTTTCTAGGTCCTTCTTGAGCATTAATGCACCCATTATCTATATAAATCCTATTTATTTATTTATAGTTATGATTTTGTGTCTCATGTTGAATCTTACATCCATAAAAAAGGTAATCCCTATGTGTGATGTTGTGATGAAACTGGTGTAAAGATTTTTGTGTATAAAATAAAATCATTAGGGTCCTCATAAGCTCTCTTGTCCAAGGGGTAATGGTGAGAGACATAAGGGCTTGATGATCCATTAACGGTTGGGTGGAAACTTGCCTACTCTCCCTTTCTTTTGTGTTTTATTTTCTTTGTGAACAGGTTTCAAAATTCAGCTGGAGTTTCTCCTTTAAAAGTACTTGACAAATTTCGTATAGTAGTAAATACTAGTTTCTTCCTATCATTGCAAAAATTTGAATAAAATAATTCTATTCATAGGATTGTGTATACTCGAAGTGTTTGAGGGTTTGAGATATTTCTGCAAAAGGGTGAAAAGTAGTTGTTTGCTTCAAATGAAAATTCTAAAATCATATGTATGAATGAATGTCATATCAAAGGATTTCTATGTTGGGTTTGAACTTTGAATTGGGGTCAAGTTCCTCTTTATGCTATTTTATTTCTAGGTTATTCCAATTGAAATGTTGAAAGAGTGCTTGTAAAAGGATTCATGGGGCCTGAAACTATAAATCAAAGCCATAGATAGCTAGGGAGAAAGCAATCATATTGTACTGTATTGAGACAAAAAGAAATATACTTATGTATTATAAGAGATGAGTTACATAAATAGGAGGGTATATTTTCATAAGACATTGACTACTATGCAACAATTTGGAGTTCTTGAGATTGTGAAAGAATTGGATGATTTTATTCATTGTATAATAAATACAATTTAGTGACCATATCTTGAAGATGTCTATTTGTGTTCCATGTTATCATGCATGGGTATGGTATTAATTTCTAATTTTGTAACCAATTCACCAACCTAATCCCTAAGGGTCCTTTTTGCTAAGTCTTCATGGCATGGGTAGTTCATGTACATCATAATTAGTTTTTTATTGGCTGGTGTAACTTACAATAGTTATATAGGAAATTCTAATTTTAGAAGACCTTTTTTTCATTAGTTTCCTCTATGCATTTTGGAGCATATGGGATTTGAACTTGTAACATGTATCCAAATTTCAATTCCTTTGATCACTTTTTCCATTAAACCACAAGCTCATGTCCCTAGCATAGACCTCAATGCTTGGGTAACATTATGTGCAAGCCTAATCTATTAATTGCATAGAATCCTAGAAGATGGTCTCATATGGCATAGTTGAAAGTTATGCTAGTTCATCAAATCAATGTGGTCACCAAGCTAATTTAATTGATATTATATTTCCACACATGGGAGTATATTAATTTTTAGAACAAGTCATCTTATCTCAACATGTTAATAATTTATGCTAGTAAGTAATGCTCAAAGTTACAACAAAGAATTCATTATCTTGTTTGTTAGTGTTTGTGTATTCATTAAAATTGAAAAGATTCGCATATGTTTAAATGCTTGTGGTTCATCAATAGAAAAAGCATAAATTCCATGTTCCATTGCTAAAAAACTTATTTAATTATCATCTAGATAAGGAAGGCCCTCAATAAAACATGGACAAAATTAACATTTTTTTATTTCCAGTCATCATGATATTCTTTTATGCATATTGTAGATGACATGTAAATTGAACATAAGTCTACATGATCAACAATATTTTCAAAATTAAAAAATGCTCCTATAAATAAAAATAAATAGTATACAAACATCCCAAAGTTTCCTTATCTTTGTGTATTACAATTTGACCATTATTGCTTTTTTTAACTACAACGAATATTTTTTATATTAGAAATATAAATGGCGAGGTGCCAGTAATAGATAGTTTAAAACATATAATTTTAATCTTTTCCTCTTGCACATGGGCAACAAAATGAGGGTAGAGTAGTTTCTATGTTTCCTTCTAATTAGCCATTGATTCTGATCAGGATTCTGATCTTTCTAGCAATGCAGTCTATGATTATGATGATGTTTTGTCACCTTAATTAGCCTATCACCTTAACTTGTAAGCTTGTTACCTAAAATTTGGTTATATCTATGGTGTAATTTATTATTGAGTGTAATAAAGATCTGAGTATAGGTGTGCTTATTCACTATTGTTTTACTGATATATTTCTAAGTATAATCATCATTATTCTTTTGGTACATTGTATAAAAAACCCGAGATGTTCACTATTGATTTGAAGTGCATTTAAAGTTAGGTTTAGTCATTATTCTTAGTTTTCTTACTTTTGTTGAAATTAATTTTGTTTAGTTAGAATATAATTTCTTGTATGTTCTATATGTTTTCTAGATGCTAGAATTTTCTAACTTCTCTAGAATTTCTAGATATGAAAAGAAGCAAGCAAGGTCTAAAGGTATCAAATAATGCAACAAGATACCTATGAAAGTAAAAAACTCTTTAAAATCTTGGCAATAAATTGTAGTAATTTCTCTGATATTTGGATAGATTTAGTTTGTAATACAACTTCTAGCCTCCACATGCATTGAATATGCTTGTGTGAAGGAAGCAATAATGAATATCTATGATTTAATAATACATATAGATATCTTGACATTAGGTTTGACTGAAACTGAAAAGCCCCATATAGTTCCAAAGATTTAATAAATCATCATATATGCCTAAATAAGATGTGTCTAGCACCTTTACATTCATAAAAATCCATTACTACACCCCCACGGGAGTATTTGTTCAGTTATAAGGGCCCTCAATGGTATGGTGGGGTAGAAAATAATATGTAATCATATACTACTATACCACAATAGTCATAAAAGATGTGTGTGGGATGTCAGTGACAAGCCTCTTTAGTATAGAAGTATACTGCTACCCCGTGACAAGAAGTGACTATATAAAAATTGAGGTATGGTGGTATGATCTCAACTTAACTATCAAAGGTTAACCCTCTGTCCTATAGTCAACAAACAATGATATTAAAATAACATGTGGTATGGTGGTGCTAAGTTATGTAACCCACTATCCCACGATCAACAATCTATAAAGAAAAAGTAAGTGCATGGTATGGCGATATAAAGCTATATAACCCACCACCCCATGATAAGCATATTTTAAAATTAAAAGCAACTTGCGGTATGGAGGTATAAGTATGTATAACCTACTATCATGTAGTGAACAAACTACAACATAAAAGAAGTGTGAGGTATGGCCATATGAAAACCACAGTCTCAAAGTAGAAAATTGATAACATAAATAAAGGTTGTAGTATAGTGGGATAGGCAAAATGAGTATATTATGTGACACCGCCATCCCATAACGGTTAAGAGAAATGACGGTGGTACTACGGTACAGTTTGGAAAAAGCATTTATGTGAACTACGATAGTAATTATTTGATTATCATGAACCATTTGATCTTCTAAGATCAACAACATATATTCAAAATCGAAAAAGGTGTAGATTATGAAATATTTTGAATGAAGTAGATAATAATATCAAAATGACTGAGTTCAGAAGCAATTATATCTAGAATTCGATGCCATTTTTTGCAATCATTTGTGAAAGGATCGTCATGGCATGAGCTAAGGAGTTCAAGGAAGAAAAGCTTTGCAACTACTATATCACCGAGTAAGTGCATGAAAAATCTTTGTAAGAAATTTTAAAGCATTTGGTTGACTAGGATTTGTAATTAAGGGTTTAGAAAATTCAAAAGGAAGTACATTTTTTAGACCATGTCACCTAAGAAGAGTGAACTTGTGAGTAGGAAGGAAGAACCCAAGGTGTAGAAAAGGCGTTTGCGACAATCCATACTAGAAATTTTATCTGATTCAATAGATAGAGAATTTAAGAAAGTGTTTAGAGACATAACTCATAGGTGTCAGGATGTAATCATTCCCATCTCTGGGTGGGATTTTTTTGGTATTTTTTATGATAAAAGAGATCCAAAATCCTAGTGTCAAACCCTTGGACTCTAGACCTAGCCAATCTAGTAGTCCCGAATGTCTTTATAGATGTTGAATTCATTAGAGTATTGACATGAAACTATCATCCAACCACTAGAACCATAAGGATGACAAATGGTTCAACACTAGTGGTATTAACCAAGTTTTCCATTGTAGAGTGTTTCAAATTGAAAAATAGGCCCTTGCTGAAATCGACTTGCAAAAAAGTGAGGAGTACAATAGGTTGAGGAAAACTTATAGGAGTGATGAACTCCCTATGCACATGAGTAAGGGTGAAAATAATAGAAGAATAACTATCTCCTCTTCCCGCATTGAGCCATTTCCTGTAGAACATTTTCAAATATATTTTAAGAGAACCTATTTTTCCTTGTGTAAAATTCATGGAATGGATTCTCAAGAGAAGATTCCAATTGGCCTAATGATGATGGCCATGAGGATCCAAAACCCTAAGACAAATATTGAGTATGATTTTTCTTCATTCATTGAGAGAGCATTGCATGAAGTATTTTTGCAAGTAAGAGAAGATAAATCCCCCATCACATTCAAATGTTACTCTTTGTTGTGTCACCTTATTATATATCAAAATAGTGATAAATGGACTAAGAGAATGTGTTTGGGAATGGTTGCTCAACATAGTGATCAGCCGCATGTTCAAAATTGGTGTTATATATGGGACAATAAATGCAATAGGAGCAACTATGTGATTTTTCATGATGATTTTGTAGTAACAATTATGTATGTTCTTGGTCATAAATCACCAAGGTTAAATACACCAATACTATAACTATTAAGACCATTGGTATTGAGGTTAGAGCAAGGGCATACTAACAACATTGGTGATTGGTTCTCTTTGCCAGATGTTATAGTAATAAGAGTATATGGATGTCCCCAAGGCCCACATGTTTTGCCCAAGTTTGTTCCTCTCCGATTGGGTTTCTTAGATTTTATGTGGAAAATGTTATGGATGGAGAAGGAGGTCATGCATAAATAGAAGAAAAGCATATTCTTTCCTAACTTGATCGTATGGTGGAGAATTGTCCATTGGATCTGATACTCTTGAGGAGTTGCAACATTATTTAAAGAAGGGTCTTTGAACCCAAAGGCCACATGAATTTTTTGAAGAAAACAATCCTCACTAAGTCTAGGATCACCCACGATGTTCATTACATGGAGGATGAGATAAGAAATTTCTTGAATCTCCAAGAAGTATTTTAGAGGAGTAGAAAATGGGCGATATTAACAAAATTAGAGCAAGAAAGAGGAAGGAAAATATCAATTTCTTGGGATTTTATATAGATGAAATGTTAGATCCCATCAAGAGTGATTGATAATTTTGAGAAATTATATGGTAAATCAAGAATAGAGTTGGAGAAGCCCACCAAATTGCCTACCAAAAGACCAACTGGAGTTGTAATCTCTGAGCCCCCTCCAGACACTACTTCAATGCAATATGCTTCTCTAGAATCACCTCCAGAGCACTAAAGGCATAAGAGACAAAGGGTATAGGAGAAAAATCCCCTTTTATCATACGAGATAAGCGAAGAGGTTGGAGATATAAAGGAGATAGCCAATGGGCTAGGGCACTTAAATGATGATGTTGAAGTCGATCAACCACTCCAAAATCATGAAATTGAAGCACACAAGCCAAACGAGAGGGTGGATATGTATGCATAGGGTAAGAAGGAGATGCATGATAGTGAAAGAATGATTGCAACCCTTAGATTCATGGAGGGTGATGAATTTGTCAACACCCTAGAATTCAAATACTTTTGGATTAAAATGAAAATGAAAGAGTTTGAGGAAAAAGTTGAGATAAACATGATGGGTGTTGAGGAATCACAACATGATCAAATTGTGGCCCAAAATTTAAATGAATTGAGGATAATTGATGTTGACATTAGTCCACAAGAAGCTAGGAAAATGGTGCTGAAAAGTAATATCTTGCTTATACTTTGGATTGATTTGAAAAGGATGTTCATGCTTGATTAGGTAAGAAATAAAGAAGACCCCATATTAATGGTTGAGTGGTATAGGATATAATCCAAGAATTGAGACCTTAGCCTTTTGGGATAAGCAAAAAAATACAGAGAAGCCAAAATTGTTGGACATTGTGCAAGAAATGAGAGGGTTTGCAATGGTCAAGACCCTAAAAGATACCTCGACCTTAGAAGTAGCTACCATGACTATGCATTCTTCTATGTTCACCCGAGAAAATATCAAGAGTTTGGAGAATAAACTTGAAAAATATGAAAAAGAACAAACATATATGAATGATGAAGTGATCAGGTTGTTTATAGAGAATGTGAAGCTAAAGCAACAACTAAAAGGGGCAAGTCATTCTCAAAGTAATGAAATGGTAGTGTACCAGTCCTCAACCCAAAAGAATGATGTTGTTTCCACTAATCAAATAGAGGCCTTGAAGAAAGAAATAGAAATCTTAAAGAAGTGCAATGAGGAGACCAAAGTAAGGAAACAAATCTATGGTGCATTAGAAAAAGTATTGGAGAAAAAAATCAAGATGGTGATAGACAAGGCATACAATGTGCATGAATGCTATACTTCCCTATCCCAAGCCATAGAATATATGAAAGACCATGCTCTCATTTTGGATCCTTGGTTTAAGAAATACAACCCATCCATCATACACTGAGCACATTGTGCAAGGTCTTATAGAGAAGTTTGGATGCACCTGCAAATTTAAAGCCCATAGAGAGGATGATGAAACTGGTGATTGATGAGTCCTAGTATGTGTCAGGGGAGAGCCAAAAGGTCACTATGAGCATAGAATATTTCCATACAATCAAATAGTGGTTTGTTCCTAGGATTCTCTGAGAAGATGACCAGTTAAAATATTTCACCAATTGGAAAAGCGAGTTCAAAAAAGTAGTCCCAAATTGCATTTCTCGTTTACAACAAGATCATGATATAAATGTCCATAGTTTTAATTTGATGTTGGATAGGATGATTGCACTAGATTCTAGATACTCAAAGTTCATTGCAAATACTAGAGAATTTTTAAACAAAAAATGGAGAAGTCACCTTGCCAACATATCAGAGATCCAAGAATATAAATAGCTTGATGACTATACAGTGTTCAAATGGGAGCAAACATATCTAGCTCCCCCAAAAGAATAGGCTTGGTGCTAGAAACTGTGAAGTATTGAGCATTGAATATGCTATCATGGAGAGAGGACCTTGCTAGATTAGAATGATCATGGGTACTGTATGATGACTAACCACATGTAAATACTGATAATTAAGACCCTTTGATTTAGGTAACTGAAAAGACAATTTTTGAAATGAAATGGTCTAAAGCTTGTTGCTCTCCTTATCTATCTATAAAAGGGAAACCAAGACCGAATCAAAAAATCTTTAGTACTAGGATAATTTTTTGAAGAGAAAATATTTCTAATACGTATTGTAAAATAATTTTGAAGCAGATCAATGGAGAAGAAGTTATAATTTGGTTGCTAAGCTTTTGGTTTCAATTGTTTGTTGATATTATTGAATACAATTGTGTGGCTATCTCCAATTTGATTTTTCTTTGTTATTCAGATCAGGTGTATCAAGTATATGTTTGGTTTGTTAGGGCATATTTTCTATTTTTGTGTGATTAATTTGACTAGTTTTAAAAAGAAAAGTCCCATTCGATGTCCAAAATATGAGATTCAAACTCATATTCCATTGTTGTTATACTGATTCATGTTGTTGATTTATAAATTATTGTTTATTTCGACTTCAGGAAATGAAGAAAAATACTTTAAAACACAAATTAGATGATAGTGATCATAATGCTGAAATTTCAGTGACAGATTATGAACTCTTTTGTAGAGAAAAAGTGGCCAAGAATAATGAATATTTATTGTGTCTTGGTTTGATAAATAAGAAAGTTGGAAATCCACTAAGTAGTATATTATTTATTTAATAGTGTTTAACGAAATTTTATAGGCAAGAGCTTTATGTATATAAGACATAATATGATATTGTTTTTGTATTGTAGGCAAGAAAATACAGAGAAAAAATAAAAGGAAAGGAAATATATAGTGCTGCCAATTTTTAGAAGCCAACACATTTGTGATTCAACATATGCAGTTGGTGAAAAGAATAGTTGTGATCAATGATGTGTATCGCGATATAGCACATGGGGATGTGCAACTTGATATAGCACATGGTGATGCATACTGTCATGATGATATGTTAGCACAAAGTCTAAGAGATATTATTGAAAAACATGAGAGCAATGGAATGGTAAGTATGCAGATGATTTATTCAAGATTAAAGGATGTGTTTGAAGTGAAATATGTAGAGACCAGTACTGATCTACCTACTCATGCCACACCTAATGTGTCCAAGGAGCATGAAGTTTTGGTTAAAGAAAGTCATGAAGAGAGACCACTTGCATTTTTTGTGCCTCAAAGTGCACCTGTTGCATCTACAACTTTTGATGGAACTAGTGGATCAACCAAACATATTGGTAGTGGTTTGATAGAAGATGTGTCTCCTTTTTTTAAAAGACAAAGATTGAGTCAAGATTTGTATAGATCTATAGAGAGGAATAAAAAAGAAATAAAATTATAAGCAAGAATCCATTCTTGGTTGAGGTATCGAGAGATGATGAGCCCATTAGGCCAAATGCTGCAAGGTGGGCCTTCGAGTTGGGTCTAAGATGTAGGGCCCATTTGGATATTTGCAAATCAAAATTTGTAGAGAAAGATCCATGAAGTGTGGAAAATTTTATACAAAAAATGGAAAATTCTTTTGTGACTACTGGTGGACAAATCTCTAGAAAATATTACAATAAAAGATGATACTTTTGATGAAAAAAATTAGATACAATTGTAGAAAAACAATCATGGAGGGAAAAGTAGACTCCACTCTATCTCCCAAATAGTGGGAGGCATTGAAAGAAAGTATGCATTCTGAAGAATATTTGACAAAGAGTAACAGAGGCAAGAGAGCAAGAGATAATGTGATGGCTGGATATACATTTGGCTGAGCCAGGTTGCAGGCCAAAATGGAAAAATTTGGAGTAAGTTTATGGATTTTTGGTTCAATTTACGTTGTGTTATTTATTTCAATTTTTTATTGAACTGACTATATGTTGAAATTGGCATCGTATTTTAGGTGGAAAATAGTAATATAGAGAAGAAGGTACAAAATATATTATCAATTATATGGCATCACTAGATCATAGTAAATCTAAGAGTAGGATGAAGTGGAAATATAGTTCATAAAAAGAGATTTCAAAACCATCTTGTAGATCCCCAGTAAGATCCTCTCCAGATCATGTCAACTCAAATGAAGGGTACCAACATGTAATTAGTTTCATATATAGTCTCACTGAGAAAGTCTCACAGTTGGTTGGCTCCATTAAGCCTATAGTTTCTTCATGGAATGAGCATAATTCCATGGATTCACATGAGGTAAGAGGTTCTATTGATCTCATTTATTCTTGTTTGACAATTCTATATATAAATGCCTCTTAATATGTAGATTGAAATCTGAGCATAGGAGAATCCAACCCAGTTTCTTTATTGTTGGAGTGATCCAGAAAATGTTCTTTTGGAAAAATTTATAGCTTGCATTCTTTACTTGATTATATTGAATTCTTTGTATATTTTTTTGCATGATGGTTAAACCACATGCAGAGAAATTTTATCAAAACAACACAAAAATGAAAACTCCTTGATGTCAATAGAGCTATTGATATTGATAGTGATCATGATGAACTAGACAAGAATGTGAAACACAGTCATAGTTTTTCTAAAGTTGAGGTAATATAATAGTTGTTGTCAGTTATCTGTCCCAATGTTTTATCATTCTTCATGCTTAAAATATTATTTTGGAATTTTTTTATATATTTTGTCTTCTTTAAGTTGTAAGTTAATCTATCCCAATGTTTTTTCATTCTTCTTTTGGACAAAAATTTATAGCTTTTGCATTCTTTAAGTTGTAATTTAATTTGTCCCAATGTTTTGTCATTCTTCATGCTTAAAATGTTCTTTTGGACAAAAAATTATATATTTTGCATTTTTTAATTGACTTATATTAATTTTTCATGATGATTAAACCACATGCAGAGCAATTATATGAAGGTAAAATGAAAGAAAAATTCCACGTCGATAGAGCTCTCTATAAAGCTACACAACTTCATGTCAATGTTGATAGTGATTATGCTAAATTCAACGAGAATGCGCATGATATTCATAGTAGTAGTGGTGTTGAACTTGAGGTGAGTGCTATGAAACCACATGCAAGTAAGTACTATTCAAGTAAGTAATGGTTGTTTTATTATGTAAATAAGGGTAATGTAATACCCCTCCGTTTTGCTCTGTTGTGCGAACAATGTTGTTCTCCTTTATTATGCTTTAGTTTCTATTTGTACTTTGACTATGTACTCGGTTACGGTTGATCACTGTTTTATCATGATGTGGTGATGTATCTTGACGTGATGATATTGTATTCTGATGTTATTATGATGGCATGTTTTGAATTAGCATAAGTGGATATTCGAATTAATGATGTTTTATGCTTTTGATTAAAGTAATATGTTAGATACGTCAATTATTAATACTGTATTGGTGAAGGGGATGGTATCGCATCACTCACTTGCGAGCGCCCTGCCATTCCAAGATTTCCTCTTCACGGTGTGTTTTAATTATGACATATATATGCATGTGGATATACTCTTTGTTCGCAGGTTGATAGGTACAGGACATCGACACCACCTGGTTTCATAAGTTTGAGCGTGTCCATTACCCAATAGTATTCGATTGGGAGATAGTAGCTAGGCTTTTCATGCCAGGTCATCACCCTAGTCATAGTGTGTCGTTGGGTTTTAGTCGGGTTAAGTTTCCTTAATGTTGTTCATCTTGCCTTGATTTTATTTAAATTGCAAGTTAGAAAAAGGTAAATAAATGGCTTATGTATTTAAGTTGTTGATTAAATTGATCTGGTATTATGTTAGTAATGTAATTTATTTTATTAATTAAATTAATTTCATTATTAAATAATTTAATCGTGGATTAAATCTATATTATTAATTAATTAGATTAATGATGTTGAGATAAGTTAAGTTATTCATTTTGAAGATATGGATATAATGTTTGAAATTGAAAATTAAAGAAAAGGTTTTAAATTGCATTTTTAGAAAATTTTGAATTCAAAAATTGAAAAATTGAGATACTTGTTATTCTGTTTTTGAAAATTTATGAGGGTGGTTGCATGGATATTTTTGGAAAATTTCCTTTATTATTTGGTTTTTTGGAATGGGTTTTTTTGGGAACAAGTTTGAGAAATTGAAAATAGAGGAGGAGGAAAATTTTGTTGTTTGTGGGTCTTGGATTGAATTTGTGGAAATTGTTGAGCTGAAGTTGGAATCAAAGCAAGAACCTGTGCACCATCTGGATCTTCTCAAACTCTTGAATACCAGGTTCATGCTTTTAAAATTTAGTTGTTTTTGAAAATACAGTTATATTTGTTTTGTTGTTTGAAAATCTTATTTGGGAAACTCAAGATTTGTATTGTGGTGAAAACTTCATGTTAAATTTTGTTTGAAATTTTAAACCTCTGTTTCTATTTGAGTTTTCTCAAGGAAAAAATTTTGTTCTTGGCTAGAAATAAGCTTTTTGAATATCATTTTCTCAATTAATCATGCAAATATCTTTTGTGGATTTTTAAATATATATGTATGTATATATATACACATATATATATAATATATAAATATTTTATATTAAAGAGTTATGCTATTAAATTTAAAAAAAAATAAAAACCGTTGTGTGGGGCACGGATTTCCAAAAAACCATAGGTTTTATTTTGAGTAGAAATAAAATAAAATAAAATAAAAAGAAAAAAAGAAAAAGAGGGTTTGGAGGGGGTCGCTGGGGGCTCACCCCCACCGTCCCCCCCATGGGAGGTGCATAAGGGGGAGCCGCGCCCAGCGCGCACCTCTCACAACTACCGCCGCTTGGGGACGACTGTGTATAGACACAACCACCACCCCTTTGGGGGGAGCCGACTGTGTTTATACAGAGTCGGCCCCAACAATGGGGATTGATTGTGTATAAACCAGCTGGTCACCCCACTCAAACCGTGGCCAATGAAACTTGTGTGGCCCTAGACTCTCGCGTGTGGCCTGAGGACAAAAAAAAAATGCCCTCTTTGTTTGACCTTTTTTTTTATTCTTATTCTTATTTTATTTTAAAATAAAATATATTTGATATTTTAATATTATAATTTTTATAATATTACATATTATTATATAAAGGTTAAAACAAAAATTTGTAAGAGACCTGAATAATACTTTAATTACTCTGATTCTGAAGAAAAGCGAGTGTAAGTCCTTTGCTGATTATCGGCCAATTGCTCTATGTAATTCAATCTATAAAATATTGGCCAAAGTTTTAACAAATAGGCTGAAAAAAGTTTTGAGGAAACTCATCTAAGGGGAACAGAGTGGTTTTACCCCTGTAAGGGAAATCATTGACAGCATCATAGCATCAGCTGAAACTATTCACACAATTACATCGGAGAGGCTCAAGAGTATGATAATCAAGTTGGATGTCAGCAAAGCATATGATCGTGTTCACTGGGGTTTCCTCGTTGAAGTTCTTTCCTATTTCGGTTTCTCCAGTCAATGGCTGAAAATGATTCATTTTTTTATTTCAACTCCTAGATACTCGATGATTGTTAATGGTTCTGTTTGCGGATTCTTCAAAGCAACTAACAGACTCCGTTAAGGAGACCCTCTGTCTCCTTTTCTTTTTGTCATTATGGCGGAAGCAATGGGGAGGCATTTTTGTGCATTAAGAGAGGCCAAATTATGAAAGGGTGTTGTCATTGCTGAGGACCTCAATCCAATCACCCACTCCCAATTCGCTAATGACACTATGTTGTTCAGGGAGGCATCCATCAGGGAGGCCGAGACAATATCATCGGCTTTGGGTAAGTACATTGAGGCTTTAGGACAAGTCCTCAATAAAGAAAAGTTAGAAATTTATTTCTTCAATACAAAAGGGGTGCTAAAACGGAGGATAACTGCCATCTTTGGCTTTAAGGAGGCCACTCTTCCTTCAAAACACCTTGGTGCCCTACTTTTTCATGGTGTCGTCAGATCTAAGCATTGGGTGGGTACTGTGGAAAAATGCAGATTGAAATCGGAGGCATGGAAGTGTAAGTGGCTTTCACTTGCTGGTCGGATACTCATGATAAAATTAGTTTTAGCGGCTGTTCTGATCTTCACTATGTCTTGCTTCGGGATGACATGTAAAACTGCAGGCGACATTGAGTGTTTTATGAAAAATTTTCTTTGGGAAGGTGCTAGGGATTCAAGATGAATTCCTCTATTAAACTAGAACACGACATGCCAAAGTAGGGAGGAGGGTGGTGCCAGTTTGAGAAGAATGGAGCTGCAAAATTGCACCCTCAGTGCAAAATTGTGTTGGAAATTGTACAGGCATCCTGAAAGACAATGGTGCAAGATTGTAAGGAAAAAGTATTTGGATGACGAGGCTCCGGAGCGGATCCTAACCCAGGCTAACTCTAATGGTGGGTCGGCTATATGGAAGTTTCTTTGGAGTTGTAGAGACATAATCACAGACCATCTAACATGGAGGGTTGGTAATGGTCATCGTGCGGATTTTTGGCTTGATTCATGGAACGGATTTGAGGCTCTTGTGAATACTTTTGGGGACCATGTTTGGCTTGGGCCTATTATCCATATCATCAGTCAAAAGGTGGTAGATTACTTTGTGGCTGGAAGCTATGGTTGGGCTTCCCTCACAGATTGGGTGAAAAGAGTGGAACACTTTATTCCAGCACTGGATAAGGCACTTCTAACAGAACTATTGAGCTTGCAAAAGGTTCTTTTGACCTTAGTGGAGGATGAGATTATTTGGGCCAGGGAAAAATCTGGTGAGTACTCTGTAAATTTGGGATACAAAATTCAATGTGCTAAAAAGGTGGACAAGGTTTGGCCGAATGAGGTATGTTGGGCATCAGGCATCCTTCCAAAGGTAGGCACCTTTCTTTGGATTGCGTTGCACAAACGCATTTTAACTAGTGAAAGATTACATTCAATAGGAATTCTTGGGCCCAATAGATGCCCATTATGTTGCAGCAGTGAGGAGACCTCTGATCACCTCCTTCTCAACTGTCAATTTGTAGCACAGTGTTGGGATTGGCTGTTGCTTTCTTTAGATTGGTCTACTGCAAGATAAAACGATCTGAAAGATTTTGTCTGTAGCTAGCCTAGGGGCTTTCAAAAGAGTGTGTGGGTGGACGCTTGGCTTGTTGCGCCCTCAATGGTTGTTTGGTAGCTGTGGAAAGAACAAAATAGGAGGATATTTTGCAATGCTGAACTCCCAGCTGAACAAGTCATAAAAAAGATTGAAGTTGGGATTTGTGAACTTTTAAATTCAAAGTGGGGCAGGCCCAGGGGCACCATTTTCACTAGCTGGGATAAAAAGCTCCAAAAATCTTGGTTGAGGTTGAAACCCCCCAACCTGGACCTTGTGATCCCTAAGGCTTGGCGCACTGATGCTAGATGGGTGCCCCCTGATACTGGTGTTTTTAAACTCAACTTCGACGGGGCTTTGAAGGGAAATCCTGGGGTCTCTGGGATTGGGTGCTTTATCTGCGATTGTCATGGGACCTGTGTTGGGGTGATGGCTAAGAACATTGGGTTTGCTACTAACAATGAAGCTGAGCTTGAAGCATTGGTGAGAGGGGTGGAACTTTTCTTGGAAAAAGGTCTGAAATCAGTAATAATCGAAGGTGATTCCCTGCTGAGCATCAATGCAGTTGGAAGATCATTTGTACATAACTGGAAGCTTAGAGGCCTCGTGGAATGGTCTATAGATAGCCTCAAAAAATTGGATTCTTATTCGATGTCTCATACTTATCGAGAAGCGAATACAGTGGCAGATCACTTCACAAATCTAGGTGCATCCATGGAGTAGCCTGAAGATATAAAGTATTTTGAGGATAAGTCAATTACCAGGGATTTAGTTGCTTTGATTGATAAAGATCATAAAAAATAACATTGGCTTCACCCTTGTTCCATTCGAAGACTCTGTTGGTGTTGTGTTCCTACTCTCTTTAGATGGATTGGTGATGCTATGAATCGGTTCCTCTGTTGTCGGGGTGACATAACACTATTGGAATTGGAGGCGTGGTTGGGATTGGTACTCTCTCTTGCGTGCAAAGCTTGAATCAAGACTATAAGGAAATTGATTTGCGACTAGGCTTGGATGTTGTTCTTGATGGGGGTGGAGTTGATCATTTACATCATTATGTTTCTTGTCCCTTGCTGGGGTTACTTCGGACCTATCGGAGGGAACTCGGTCACCAGGATTGTGGATAGTGTTGGTGGTGTGGACTTCTAATGAACATTGAAATCTTCTTCTTTGATTGTATTGTTGGGAGCTACCCCCTTTGGTAGTACTTACCAAACAAAATAAAATAAAATGTTAATATATAAAAATTAAATGATTAAATATATATAGATTTAAAATATACATATATTTAAATATTGAGCAAATGATTTGACTAATATCATGATTTAAATATAATGGAGGGATTTAAAATATTGTGTTCTTAAGCAAACTATTATTTTTATTTTAAAATAATATATTTGAAAAGGCAATTAATGGAGTTGTAAGTAATATGTTTAATAGAAAAAATAATTGATTTCTTCTAAAATGATTTAGTTTATAAAGAGGAAACAATTATTTATTCTAAATTGTTATTTTATGAATGGTTGAAATGAATGTTTATTTTATAATTATTGAAAACAATTAGAGAATGTGATATTTGATTTAAATTTCATCTTTGTCTAAAAGAGACGTTATTCAATTCAGTTTTATTAATGCGATGAGTTACTGAATGTTAATGAAGAAATGGATTTAGTAAATCCATAGTAGATTTAATTCCTGTCATCTTGCTCGTATTAATTGTGAACTGTTTTCATTCTCATTTGGGGGAAATTGTGTGATTGAGATTAATAAGTCTTCGAGATGGAATTTTAAATATGTGGGTTGTCGTGTCATGTAGTCAACCTGTTTTGAATCCCTTGGGTAGTGCATGTTACGTTATCAGTTAATTACCCAATTTCCATGAACAGGGATGTTTTGTGCCTCCTTGGGTTACGGGTGGATTATGTGATTTGTGCCTCCTTGTAAGGAGTGACTTTGTTATTTTTATTACCTCCAATGTAAGGAGAGGGTTTTGACTTATGTTGCCTCCTGAGAAAGGAGTGGTCGTGTTATCTTGTTTGTTTGCACTTTGGTACCCTTAGAGTTTGGATGGTATGTGTGTGGTCAAGAGTGGCTTCCGTTAAAGGCCAGAGCCCGTAAGAGGTAAGATTGGGTAACCTTCAGAAGTAGTTAATCAAGTGATAACTAAAGCAATGTACTTAGAAGTTAGGTGGTACTTCACACTAATCAAGATAAGTTCTAGCCTCACTCATAGTCGTAAATCCTTGTTTAGACTTGGGGTGAGTGGGAAGGCCTGGAATGGAAAGGTTATCTATCTGGTCTTTATGACAGGTATTTGATCTCACATTAGTAAGTATGAGGGCCGAGGATCGGTTGAGGCCACTAGGATAACCCATAATGGGGGTCAGAGCCTATGAAGATCCGCAGTGGGTAACTCATGACGAGCTATGTGATGACACTTTGTCTAGGACAACAGTTTGTATTTGATTCTATGTGTATGGTTCTCGTAACATACTTGATCTTCTTTATATCTGGAAGCAATGTAACCATGTTAGAGTTGTACTTGTGTTGTACATGTGATTGGTTGTGTCAGTTTGGTTTAGTTATGATTTAGCCTGGGTCTAGAGGTGACGGTCTTTTTTACGAATCATGGTTACTATCTCCTAGCACGGGGGGTGGACCTTTGGGTTCCACTTGGTTGGGTGGAACGTGCACCTTACTCCGTTGGGTTTTTTCTTCTTGATCGTGTGGATGAGATTTCCATTTGGAGAGCTCATGGAATCTAGTTTCTTCTCATGCCTTATTTATCTCAGTCGATCTTGTTTTAGTACCCCTCATTTTTTATCGAGGTGGAAAGTTGTAATTGTAACCATGTTTATTGGACTTACCTCATTCGGGGAATGAGAGATGTAATCATATTGTTTAATTATGGATAAATGAAATAGAAAGTCATCTCTTATGCTTTGATGTAATTTATCTTATTTGGAATGTATGTGTTTAATTTCTTAAGTAAATAAATGACATGGTTTAGATTCATGTTTTTTGTTGAGGTTCTAAATAACCTCTGTCTCATAACCTTAGAGGTTGTTGGCTTTGGATAGTGAACTTGCATGTTAATTATTCCTAAACAAAAAAAAATTAGTCCGTTTAAGTGGTTAATTGCAACTTCCTTTAGGGTTGTGTGGCGGGGCGTTATAGGTAATCATTACCTATGTGATAGAAGCTAGTTAGAATAGGAGTGAAGTGTAATTAACTAGTATACATAGATTATGGAAATAAGGGAGAACATATAGCTTACATATGGACACCTTCTATATCTAACATCCATTTTGTATCAAATAGTGGGAAGTTAATTTTTGTTTAATATGTCAGGTACATGGTTTTAGGTTTCCTATTGTCATTTCCTAGTTCCTTATAAATATTTATCTAATGTTTATCTATGTGTTATATAATGTTTTATATCTCAATATAATGTGTATTTTTTTTGTTTTTTCAGAAATGTATTGATAAACTCCAAGAAGTGGATAAAGTTGCAGTGTTGGATCTATTTGATGGTGCTTTTGTGGCCATTGGGTGGATTCACTCACTATCTATTGTACATGGAGTCGAATTGAAAGGAAGAGGAGATGAAAATGTAAATATTTTAAATGTCACAAGTAACATACCCCTTTCTTATGAAGAAAAACTAGATGGAGTTGTTTGTCTGAAAGAGAAAGAAGGAACTTTCACACGATGACCACTAAAATATTTGCAAAAATTGACATAGTTGATGTTTATCATGTACTAGTTGTTAGATAGCTTGGCCCACTACTTTATGTAGTAGTTTGAATGTGTTGTTCAAGGATCTTTATCATGGTGTATTTGTAAGACCTGGAAACTCTTAGACTTTGACATTTTTATTATATATATATATATATATATGAACATCTTACAGTTCATCAAAATTGTATTATATTTTTTATTGCAGATTACCTTTTTTTTATCATGATGTTAAATCAATCTTTTAACTTCTGGCATGCTGTAGCTTGTTTGTATATGTAATATTTTTATTTTCTTTTATGTTTTAATTAAATTTTTTAATAATATTTTTATTTCCACATTATACAATTTATGGTATTTAATAAATTATTCTTATCATATATTTTGGTACACACTGTCAAAGGTTGTTTTGTTGGTTAGTCTGATTTAGAATATTGTCTAGATATTTTGTAGCTAAAATAAACATACGTAAAACTTCTTATTTTGAAGTATAATAATTTTTCAATATAACTTACTATATTTTTGTTTCATATGTAAATCTATATGTAGCATCTTCAAACTAAGGCAAGTTGTTAATATGATCATGAATCAACTAGATTTTAAATTTTCTTAGACCTAGTTTAAAACATGCTTACATGCAAAGTCCGACAAGAGTGAAAATGAACTATTTATACATTATTGATTGTAGAAATTATTGTGATTTTAGCTTTATTGATTTTATTTTTTCTGCAGGTTCTTGAGATTAATTTGGTAGCTTTCCCCAATGTTGTTAATGAAATCTTGGAAAATGGAATTTTTAGTCACTATGATCATCCTTGTATTGCATAATTGTGTGGGAAAGCTGGTTTATATATGTGTGCGCTTCAAGTAGGTGATTCATTGGGATGCATTTAGGATTTAACATATATCTGATGTTGATTATGAAGCATTGTATATGTTAATCAATGTAGAAATCTTTAAATTTGTTATATTATTCCCTATGTCAAATGGTTTCTTAGGAAATATTTTTTCATAACTATTATTGTAAATTTTAGGTACAACACTATACAAAGTTTCCCGATGTTAAACATGTCATTGTCAAAACCCATGCTATTGAGCCATAGGGTTGTGAAACATGATGTGCTCTTGAAATTGAATAGAAACTACCAATTACCTTATTGATTATAGTATTTCTTAGGCCCTTGTTAAGTTCTTTGGGACCCTTTCTAGAGAGTATTGGGTGTTGGAGTGCATGAAATATCTCCTTCTTGTCAACCTAAGGGGAAATATCTAAATAATTGTCTAGCCAAAAATTGTGCACCTTTTATTTATTTCAAATTAATAATTTTGGCTCTAGATGACATTGAAAATTGCTATCTTATTTTTATGTTAACTTCTTTCATGTCACATAGGCTGCCAAGGAATAGTCTGAAAAATTGGGTGTAGATTCATGCATCAAGTTGTTTGAACAGTTCAAGTCTTATGAAGGGCTATAAATTTCTTTTTGTGTGTATATTTGAGCTCTAGGTGATTTGACTTTGGATTGTCACTTGTATCATTTTGTACCACTAATATTCATTGATCTATTTGAGGAGGTAATTTTGTAGTAGCTTGGGAACCTTGTACTTATATGGTAAACTATATTTTCAATGTCATTGGTAGTGAGGATCCCAACATTCACTTTAAATACATTGAAGCAGTAGCCAAAACTGGACAAATCAAGGAGGTGAGAAGTGTAACCAGAGAGTTAAACTTCTATGATGTTGAAAAGACAAAACTTTCTTATGGAAGCAAGACTTCTAGATGCTCTTCCATTGATAAATGTTTGTGATCGGTTTGGATTTGTACCAAATCTTCTAGATGCTTCATTTTTCAAGTAGTTCTGTCATGTTTCGGAGCCGTATAAGAAAAAAATAGAGCATTGTAACTCAATTTTCTCAGTCACAACACTACGAAACACACTTTATAACACATTTTTCAAAGAAAAGACACATACTTAAGTCTTGTATCTATTGTAAGAACACCTTTTCTCAATAAAATTTAAGTATTTTTCCTTCTTAATAGTTGTTTCAATATGTGCAAATGAATGATTGATTGTTTTTTTCTTTGTTTTATGTTTAAACCTCAAAAGCATTGTCTCATTTCCAAAACTTTTAGGCAGAAATCGATGAACGAAAAAAATTAAATAAAATACCAATTGACTAAATATACTACCAATTTATAGAAATCAGTGAATAAATATGACTAAACATATGCCTAAATATACTACCAGTTGACATAAATCAGTGAATAAATATACAACCAATTTACATAAATCAGTGAATAATATGACTAAATATATGACTAAATCAATGAATAAAAATATAATACCAAATTGATCAATGAAAAAAACCAATAAATGACTAAAAATGGTTTATTCATAGATTTTCTCGGGTTATAAATGACTAGTAATAAAATACTAATGGTCACGTGTCCAATCTTAGTGAATAAATATAACTAAGTATATGACTAAATTAATGACTAAATATACGACCAAATAAATGACTAAAAATGGTTTAGTTATAAATTTGGTCATGTTATAAATGAGTGGCAATAATCTACTATTGGTCACGTGACCAAGTTTAGTCATTTATATGCAATTTTTAGTAGTTTTTAGTCATTTATTGTTATTTTCCTACTAGTGTAGGCTACGCAACAGTTATATCCCTTGTGTATCATTGATTAGTCTCTTAAGGTTATCAAAAAGAGGAACCATTTCTCCAACCAAAGACTCAATACTTAAGTATTATTGAATTTCTTTTAGGTATTCATCTAATTGTTTAAGTTTATCCTCGGGGACTTGGGCAACAACAACCTCTAAGTCCACATAAATTTTACGTGTGAAAGAGGATATAGGCAACATAGGATTAGGACTCAGGCTCAACACAACATGTGATTATAGCACGGGAAACCATAAATTTGGAACTATGTATCACACTAGATATGGGACAACAAGTCATGAAGCTCATAAATTTAGTACAAGATTCAAAACACTTGATTGCTCATATGATGGAGAAAAATAGATAATAATGACAAAAAATGAAACAATTTTAAGGAACTGAACATGGATCTACACATGAATCATAGAGACAGAAAAGTTATTTAAATTTGGCCTAAAATAAGTTGGGAAAGGGTGGTGGAACCCTATACCAAAGATGTATTTTTTGACTTAAATTTAAAATCTAAAAATCACCTACAATATTTTAGGATCTAAAGTTGCAAAGATTTAGGTTTGGCCATAGATAAATTTTTGGAAATGCACAAAAACTTAATTTTTCTATGTAAAACATACAATCATGCATGAAATTTTGTGTTTAGAAAGTAACTATAATTTTTAGAATTTCAAATGTACAGTAATTGACTGAATCTATCTTGAAAAAGCTAAAAGGTAACCTCTTTTATCTTTTGAATTGAAATACTATGCAAATATTTAATTTTTTTGCTTTTTTTTTTACAAAAATATGCATATGCACTTTTGACAAATTTAAACAACCTAAGATTGCACTCAAATTTTAAAATGATAAAATTAAGATTTCAAAAATATTGCAAATATAGAAAGCATTATGTTCATCAACATATGATGTGGGATAAAGGGATCTAGGGTCTAAATTACACTTTCTCCTACATCATATTGTAAGGAACCAAAAAATTATAACATACAACCACTTGGCTATTAACCTCAATGGAAGTGTTAGAATGGTGGATCAAGGTTTTAGTTCTCTCTTGGGGGAAATGGAAGTTTGAGGTTGATTAAGAACTGATTTGATTTGATTGTGTAAATGTGTTCCTAGGTCAACTATGAATCTAAATCAAACTAATGTAATTATAGAGAAATGTAGAACTAAAACATAGAATTGAATTACAAAAAATAGAGAGCAGAGACAAAGGAACCTAGCATATGAATTTGGACTTAAACTAGCTAGATAAGGGTGCTAGAACCCTAGACTAGGAAGTGAAAATCTCAAGAATCTGTAAATAGATCTTAGATGGTCTCAGTTTCTAGGTTCTTCCTTTCTGGACTTTGGTTCCAAACTTTGTTTATTGATGATTAATCCCACTTGCTCTGATTCGTTGACATAGAAGGCTTGAATTCTTGATCTTGTAATTAGGTCTTCAGTATTCTCCCAAATCCACTTCATATCTACCACTTACACAAAAGAGAGGGGAGAAAGGGTTGTGTTGTATATGGGCTTACCTAAGTCAAACCTCATTCTAGTGTTCCCACCAAAATGGCTATGATGATGTAAAGAGTGCTTTCCCTTAGTCGGACAAAGGCCAAATGGATAAAAGGAATGATAAATCGACAAGTGTTGCAACTTACCACTCAAATTTACTTTCCTTGATGGACTAAATTAATTTTAATCATCTCATCCAAGGAGAATTGGTTTGGGTATGTGCAGGATCATGATGGGCCAAAAAGTGGTGATATGTAAGTGATATGATGGCCCATGTGGCTGATGACTTTTTTTTAACCCAAAATTGATGAAACGAAAAGGGTTTTTAAAGCAGATTCTCAACTTTCCACCAATATAAATTATGCTTTACTTTGAATTTAATAAATAATTATTATTCATTTTCTATTTGAATTACGACTAAAGTCTTGATTGATAGGCTGATTGAAAAAAATCTATAGCTTTCAAACGATATCACATTTTTTGAAGCTGGAACATGCATCACATTCTATGTTTCACATACTATAGGATTAAAAAAATAAAATTGAATTTCATGAAGTTTTGACCAAGTTAAGGTGGTCAAACATACGAGTTTTTATATTTTTTAAAAGTTGTAATAAAAAATCATAATTAATTATTTACTTGGAAAAAATTTACAAAACAATATGCATCACATCAAAACATGAGTCCTCTACTTATATCTAAAATATTATAAAAAAATATTATCATTTTATTGTGGTTAGGGTGGTCAGACAGACACCTACTTCTTATTTTTTCCTTGAAATTTAAGTACTACTGCATTGAAATTTCAAATTTTCACCAAATAGATTTAATTTTTTTAAAATAAAACTAGTACTTTAGAAACTACATTCAATTTGCTATAGATTCTATTCTTACATATTTTTGAAATAATATACATATTTAAATTTTTATGTCAAGTTTCCTAACTCTGATTTTCTGAATTTTCATTGCCACTTAAGGGCTTGTTTTTTCCATGATGATCCTGCACATACCTGTTTCTTGATTGAAATTCCTACAAGTGTTAGTACAAAAAAAAAAACATAAAACATGAACAAACTCACATATGAACTTGATGCATTTCAAACATGAATCTTGATTGACGATAAGTGTTGTAAAAATATACTAATTTTTCTCTTGACTTCTTTTTAGAATGCTCTATTATAATTCCAAATTGCATGTTTTTTCTTAGCATTTCAAATGGTAAAAAAACTTATATTTAAATGCATTAATTTTTTTTTTTGTAAAATTAATTATCAAAAGCCAATTTTTAAAAAAAATTTATAAATGTTAAAATACCAACAATAATTTTTTTTATATTGGGCCAAAATAGGTTGGACATGGGTTATAGCACCCTAGTCTAGACCTCATTTGGGGCTTATTTGTTGTTAAATAAATATTAAATATTATCCAATTTAAATATAATTTTCAAAAAATGACCACAAATAGACAAATGAAGAGCATAATTAGGTCCAAGCAATAGGGGGAGCTAAACCTAGTGTTAAATTATTGGGGGTGACAATTTATGACACTACATGTTACAAATTAAGAACAATAAATCTCTTATGCTATTAAAAATATTGAAATTATAATGGTTGTTTAAATCTATGAAATTTCTTTTGTGGGAGAAAGTGATAATAAGAGGATAATATTGATGAAGTTGGATCATTTTGTTAATATTAGAAATATAATTATACTCTTTGAGAAATAATTAGACATCCTCTTACTAAATATTTCCTAACTATTATTACAAACTCTATTTGATCCATATATATTTACCTTGAAAGGATCCAATGTTAATTTTAGTTATAATGGCCTTGTAGAATCCATCAAATTATCTTATAACATAACTTAGATGATTTAAAAGGGACTAAAGTCTATATTTTTTTGTTTGAACTAGCTTATTTTATAAATTAAAAAATATATCCTAATTTAGTCATTGTCTAGTAAGAGTGGTAAAGATTAAAAAAAAGTGTCTCATACTAAAACTAACTTATATAATGAGAAAACTAAAAATCCTACTTTATTTTTGATAATTTATATTATTTACAAAATTGTCTTATTGATTTAGGTGCATTAGGCAACATAATTTACCTTATTGCATTTAGAAAACTTTGGGTTTGAAAATAAAAGGTATAACCATAAGGTGGTGTAGCTTAAGAATAATAAAGTGAACATGATAGGGAGCTAAAAAATAGTAATATGAAATTAGTAAGAAAGACTCACATTCAACATATATAGTTGACATTCTAGATGCTTATTGATTTCTATTAAGTAGAGATTATTTTCACATTTTAAATGGATGCATGGCTACAATTTCTTTTTCTCATGTGGCTACCATGAAGGGGTTTTCTAAATTAGATTGGGTGAAAATAGAGCTCTATGTGAAAAAATGATCATAGAGTATAAATAATTTACTAAATTTCATCTAGTAGAAATAGATCCTTGCATGATGTTTGTTCTCATATTTGTAGGTGCCCAAATCCCTAAAGGTAATATTTTTTGAAGTGCTAGGGGTGTCAAAATTAAGGTGAAAGAATTCACGCTTATGAATAGGTAGGGAAATATAAACTAATTTACTAAGATGGATAATACCTTCTTTGAATTTAGGCTTTTCTAGACCAAGGGAGTCTTTTTTTTTTTTTTTGTGTTAAGTATAGTAAGAGTAGAAAATACAGATCATATAGTCTAATCATTCATCTCGATATTAGATCAAAGTATCCCCACATAGCAAAATTTCAGTACCTTGTTGGGTCTCAAAAACGTAGGTTTGAACCACGAGATATTGCCAAGCTCTCAAAATGCTTTTGGCCAACCAATATAGTTGAACCTTCTGCTCTTAAGGCTTTGCTAGACCAAGGCGGGTGTACCTAATGAATGATGCAGATTTAAAAGCATTTCCTAGTTGATCAATCTATCCACAATGGCAAAGGGTAGTGGACAGATGAAAAACCACTACAACTAATCCTACTCCTACTGTATAAATGAAAGGTTTTTTGAATGAATTTGTATCTTTGGGTTGAGGCAGATCAGTGCCTTCTATCCACATGGGAAATGGAGTAAAAAATAATGAATTATGTGTGTTTCCTTCTCTAGTTTAATTCAAGTTGTTAGGCACTTTAAGAAATGAAGTTCTAATGATTGGCATATGACTTCATTAATTTATGACTGGCAAAAATAAGGCTAGAATGTTTTCTTACCAAATTCTACTTCAGTAATCCAAAAAAATCTTGAATCACTGTGACTTACCTGAAGGAATTTAATTCTGACTTGCAGACACCAGCAAATAAAAATCACACAGAGTGGAGAAATACACCTTGATAAATCAAACATATGCTTGATATACTAATTTAAATGATCAGAGGACTTCAAGTTGGAGACAATTAGATAAGAAATATATACATAATTATATCATAACAACTAAACACATAATGGATTTCACCAATTCAAAATAATCTGTCCATTGATTTGCTTCAAAAAATGTCTATCATTATTTACATTCCCAGTCCCTTCTCGGGAAAAAAATAACTCCTACAGTCTAACTACTATCTCCTCTCTCTTTTCTTTTTTTCCCTTAACTAATTTTTCAAATCATTTATACATCATATCTAAAGAGTCATGACCCTTCACTGTTCTGGTAAAACCATTTGAAATTCTACAACAGAGATTTAAAATATTTAATTATGTTGCATCTCGACAAATTAAATATTCTTACAATAGTCGAGCTTTTATTGTTTCCCTTAATACTTTCTCCGCTTCTTCCCACCTATGTTTTACCTTTATTGCCATTCAATAATTTAACTTCGTAGCCTTTTTATTATCCTTACCACTCAACAACGACCAACTTTTGACCGACCCTTATATCTTATCTCCCCGTGGCTTTCCTATCACCGCACTACCGTGGGCTTGACCTTTATCACTGGCGGTATGGCGGTTCTAAACATTCACTGTTACCCTCGCTGCCACATCCGCTGTTAGCTAACCCTTTATCGCATTATCAAGGCCACTGGTCTGACTGCCAGTGGTACCATGGTATTAACTACTCTGCAGACTGTCACCTCATTGCTTCCGTCACCCTTCATCATCTGCTAATCGTTACCACACTACCACGGTCACCTTGTGAATCAGTGGCGGTATTATGGTCTGACCGTCATAGTCTTTCCTTCCCTCCACCGCTCTACCATGGTCTCTGACTCAACCATCAGTGGTAACACAGTGACCATTTACTGCCCATCCTTAACCATCACCCGTTGCATCTCTGTCCCTTGTAGTCACCCGGGTCTGCCTCCTAACTGTCGGTGGTATTACGGTGTGACTGATCCCGACCGCTACGTTCACCATCCGCTGCTTACCAACCAGCCATCGTGCTACCTCACTTTTAACTACCTATCTCCATCGACCGACAACTACTTACTATGCTGCTTATGTCACCTCCACCATGATACCGTGGTCAATGAATTGACCACACACGGTGTGGCAGTAAACACATAGTGCCTGCTCCTTAGCCACCACCGCTATACCGCGAGCCCATTGTGGGAGGCCGTGGTAAAGCGGTAAGTGATGTAAAAATGAATATAAAGGCAGCGGTAAAGGTTATAAGCATATTTTAAAAGGTAGTGAATGATTTTTTTATGAAGAGATAGGAAAATGAGAGGTTTAAAATGGGAAAATCGCTTAGGTTTTTGATGAAATTTGGGTTCTAACAGTGGATCCTGTTGGGGATGAGTGATTGTTTAATCACTGCAAGAATCCAGAGTATCTTTGGTAGAGAAGACCGAGTAAAATTATGAAAAATGAAAGCCATGGATGATGGAGGGAATGAACAGATAAATGATATGAAAGATGGAGCAAATGGAGAATGGAAAATGATCCTAAACTACTGTACATGGAAAGGAAAGCAATGCTTACAGAAAGGGAACTCTTGAGAATGTCCATGTATTGGAAAACTCAGACCCTTCAAAGATTCCTAAAACTACTGTGCATGGAAAATAATATTTAAAGAGGCATTGCTAAGAATTGTCCATGCACTAGCAATCCTTAATCCTCTGTACCTGCTATGGTTCAAAAATCAAACCACGAAGGACGGCCCCAGGCCACCCAAAAAAGAAAAACCTGTACTTTCCTTTGTCATAGACCTTATTCTACATAGAGCTGATCAGGTTTCTTTTAAAACTGTCCATTCCACCTACCCTGCAACATGCACTGCCATTGGAAACCTCCAAAAAATCATTACATTCAACTTGATTCACATTCGTTTTACCATTTTTCCATTCATCATTCTTATTATCATATGAAAAATCTTTATCACCTTCAGCATACAAAGTGTATCCACAATCAACAAAACATTCATAGGCATGCTCACTATCATATGCTGTTGAATGTGCCTGCAACTGTACTAGAACCTAAAAATATGAATATTCCTTATGGCAACCAAAAATTTCTATCTCATCAAGATTTTCTAAAACAATCAAATTACTTTCTATTTCTTTCCTATCACCAGTTAGCACTGACACACAATTTTGATTGATACAGTCATCCTCATATATACTTGAATCAACAAATATCAGACACTCATCATCAATAACATGCAAACCAATATCTTCCTTTTGCAGGAAAAAATTATTCAAGTCACATACCTCCTTTCGGACACAAATAGATCTTTGATCAGCTTCAAAGAATTCCTCATCACTATGAGAGATGAACATGGGGTCACATGAATTATTACTTTCACTGTCAAAACAAATGTAGGCTGGAGCCAAAACTTTGGAATCATCTTCATTTGCATATCTCTAGTATTCAAGAGTTAATAAATCTAAAACTTGCTCACTGCTCAGTGAACATGTTTCATCTAGATCTCCTGCTATTTCTCCAACTTCTTGATCTCCACATGCACTAAAACAATCATCATGTCATAGATCAACATCCACCATTTCATCTTCACAATCTGGATCACAATCTGTTATGCAAGAGATACTCTCCATATGTTCATTGTTGGATGGCATGATATCCTTTTCTAATTCAGCTTCTGAAGTAGTGTTGATGTACTCCCTAGATGATGTGTCCCCACCAATATCATTAATGCTGCAATCATCTTCCAAATCTGAAAATTTATCATTAGAAATCTCAATTGCACATTTATCCTCCATTGGGTGCATTATTTGATCATTCATGATATCACTATTTGATTCATTGCTGACAGTGTCCATATACCTTGTCTCAAGCATGGAATCAATAAATTTATTTGCTACATCAAAGGCTTGCTATTTTAATGAATCTGACTAATAAGCTGATTCAGGCTTTGATGCTCTTAGAAATTGTGCAACAAATGTGGGTCTTGTGGGCCTAAAATTAGGAGGTAATTGCATACAAATGTCTACCATCCTGGTGTATAGAAAGTTTTCATCCTCTCCTTCATATTTCCTTATGTCAAAAAATGTATTTAAGGGGGAAATTCCACATTCTGATTCTGTAATGGAGTCTTGGCTTTGAGTATGTATATCATCTTCTTCTTCTTGATCATGTAAATAATCATCATCTTTGTCCTCATACTGGCTCAAGAATATTTCTTTCAGATCCTCCCATGAAGATATACTTTGCATAGGAAATTTTTTAAACCATTCCCTTGCACTATCCCTCATAGATCTTGAAAAACATTTCATAATGACATCCTTTGGATAAACTTGAAAGTTGACAATGACATTCCAAAATCGTTCCATATGCTCATAAGCTGATTCATTCCATTCTCCATGAAATTTAGGGATATGCATTAGCAGTTTTGTCTCATCGTAGGGTGAGGAATTGGGTAGCCTTGGACATTACTAAAGTTAAATGGTTTATCAATAATTGAGACAAAATTTGGAGGGCCATATGGGTTTTGGTAGATCATTGATCTTTTTTCAAAAAATGGAAGATGAATATTCATTTGACATAATGGTTGTGGTGCATAAGTGTTCTGCTGTGAATAGCACACATTACCTTCATTGTCGAATTCGACTCCCAATTGCAGCATTCATTGTTTCAATTGTAGTTTTTTTTGTTTCTAGTCTAACTGTTGTTGTTCCATTTCTTCCAATTCTTTCATTGTCCGATGTCTTCTTTCTGCTCCTGACATCTTGAAAAAATGTTACCGCTCCACAATATCTATGCATTATTTATCAATGTTAAACAAATTCGCCACCTAATTTTTGAAATGTAGGAAAATGAAATGGATTGCTTTGGTTTTCCCCCAGCCGAATCTCCAAAAAAATGTGAAACTTTGTTGACTCTATAAATGGAAAGGCTGAAAATCTTCCTGAGTAATCCCTAGCAAAGTAGACAATTTGTTGGGTCTTAAAAAAGTAGGTTTGAACCACGAGAGGTTGCCAAGCTCTCACAACGCTTTTGGCCAACTAACAAGGCCAACCAATATAGTTGAACCTTCTGCTCTTAAGGCTCTGCTAGACCAAGGCGGGTGTACCTAATTAATGATGCAGATTTAAAAGTGTTTCCTAGTTGATCAATCTATCCATAATGGCAAAGGGTAATGGACAGATGAAAAAACACTATAACTAATCCTACTCCTATTGTATAAATGAATGGTTTTTTGAATGAATTATTTGATATAAACTTGTATCTCTAGGTTGAGGCACATTAGTGCCTTCTATCCACATGGGCAATGGAGTAAAAAATAATGAATTATGTGTGTTTCCTTCTCTGGTTTAATTCAAGTTGTTAGGCACTTTAAGAAATGAATTTCTAATGACTGGCAAAAATAAGGATGGAATGTTTTCTTACCTAATTCTACTTCAATAACCCAAAAGAAATCCTAAATCACTGTGACTTACTTGAAGGAATTTAATTCTGACTTGCAGACACCAGCAAATAAAAATCACATAGAGTGGAGAAATACACCTTGATAAATCAAACATATGCTTGATATACTAATTTAAATGATCAGAGGACTTCAAGTTGGAGACAATTAGATAAGAAATATATACATAATTATATCATAACAACTAAACACATAATGGATTTCACCAATTCAAAATAATCTGTCCATTGATTTGCTTCAAAAAATGTCTATCATTATTTACATTCCCGGTCCCTTCTCGGGAAAAAAATAACTCCTACAGTCTAACTACTATCTCCTCTCTCTTTTCTTTTTTTCCCTTAACTGATTTTTCAAATCATTTATACATCATATCTAAAGAGTCACGACCCTTCACCGTTCTGGTAAAACCGTTTGAAATTCTACAACAGAGATTTAAAATATTTAATTATGTTGCCTCTCAGCAAATTAAATATTTTTACAATAGTTGAGCTTTTATTTTTTCCCTTAATACTTTCTCTGCTTTTTCCTGCCTATGCTTTACCTTAATTGCCATTTAATAATTCACCTTCGTAGCCTTTTTATTATCCTTACCCCTCAATAGCTATCAACTTTTGATCGGCCCTTATATTCTATCTTCCCGTGGCTTTCCTATCACCGAACTACCATGGGCTTGAACTTTATCACTAGTGGTATGGCGGTTCTAAACATTCACTGTTACCCTCGCTGCCACATCCGCTGTCAGCTAACACTTTACCACATTATCGCGGCCACTGGTCTGACTGCTAGCGGTACCGTGGTATTAACTACTCTGCAGACTATCACCTCATTGCTTCCGTCACCCTTCTCCATCTGCTAACCGTTACCGCACTACCACGGTCACCTTGTGAACCAATGGCAGTATCGCGGTCTGACCGTCACATTCTTTCCTTCCGTCCACCGCTCTATCGTGGTCTCTGACTCAACCATCAGTGGTAACATGGTGACCGTTTACTGCCCATCCTCAACCATCACCCATTGCATCTCTTTCCACTACAATCACCGCGGTCTGCCTCCTAACTGTCGGCGATATCGCGGTGTAACTGATCCCGACCACTACGTTCACCGTCCGCTGCTTACCAATCGACCACCGTGCTACCTCACTATTAACTACCTATCTTCGTCGACTGCCAGCTACTTACCGTGTTAGTTATCTCACCACCACTGTGATACCGTGGTTAATGAATTGACCGCACACAGTGTGGCAGTAAACACATAGTGCCTGCTCCTTAGCTGCCACCGCTATACCGCAAGCCCATTATGGGAGGTCGTGGTAAAGTGGGAAGTGATATAAAAATGAATATAAAGGCAGCGGTAAAGGTTATAAGCATATTTTAAAAGGTAGTGAATGATTTTTTATGAAAAGATAGGGAAATGAGAGGTTTAAAATGGGAAAATCGCTTAGGTTTTTGATGAAATTTTGGGTTCTAACATACCCCTTGTTACAATATATATAAAAAACCCCAATCAGTGTCCAAAACCCCTAGTCTATCCCTTTACATGATATCAAGGTTGGCCTCAGCTGAGTGAGACTAGAAGAGGTCCATCATCTGTCCTGTGTCAAAAAGATATTAGTTACATCATATAGGCATTAAAGCATGTACAAGTATACTCCAGTGAACATATATATAAACAAAAAATTTCTAATTCAAAAGGATATGCAAAAGAAGACTATCCAAAGAGTGCTCTAGACTACCCCATGGTCACCACTCAAGACTATCAAGGCCTGTGTAGCAAGTAGTTCCTCTTCTGAAAGTCGATATTCCTGTCTCTTGTTTTCAACTTTCTTATTCTACCCCCCTGCAAGATCTTGGAGAAATGCATGTAGAGCCCTCATGAACACATCTACATCTGGATGTCTTTCTTGCCATAAGTGCCCATATCTCGCCTCCATTATATCTATGGTAACCTGTCTGTTTTCCAAGTAGCTCCAAAAATTGTCCTTTGAAAGAGCCACAATGATATAAACCTACATGGAAATGTTGTAAAACATGATTCTTCTAGAAGACTCAGTAAGCAATCTCTTTCTTCCCTGAAAATTATCTTCATTCCTTGCTTTCCAAATAGACCATAGAATGTTAGAGGATAGGGATAACCAAAATAGCTTAGTAGTTTTTCCCATCTTTATATTATGATTAAACAAGATTTTCTTAGGTAGCACTTGTCCATTGGAAGCCCATATATCTTTCTTATTGCAAAATATTTTCCATATTTCTTTAGTAAATTTGCATTCAAAGAAGATATGATTAATTGATTCTAGAACTCTACATAAACTGCATACTGCAATTTCATCAAAAAAATTTTAAAGGAAAGTTTCTTTAGAATGAGGATCCATCTAAAAAATGCTTGTTTAGCTTCAATCTATCTAGCCTAGTTATTTTGAAAAACCTTTTTCCATTGATTTCTATCCCATTGTAAATCTCAAGTTTGATTCAAGTGATCAGTAAAGTCAATGTGTCATGTTAGCATATTATATAGTTATTTAACCTTAGTCTTTTTTATGTTAGAGCCATTTCTCCATTGAAATTCTTTAAACTGATCAGAGTCATTCTTTGTTTTCATAGGGAAATTTAGCCAATTATAAGCCTCTTTGAGGATTGTGTATGTTCTCCAATGAGAAGGGGGTAAGTAAAATTCAACATTCAAATCATTCCATCCGTTAAGATTTTCAACTTTCAATATATCACTGAAATTCCTAATGCCTTTGACTTCCCACCATTTTGCAGAGTAGCCTTGGATTAGTGCCAAGGGTTTCCCTTTGTGCTTTAGATTCCACCAAATAGACTTGTGAGATTGGACAGTCCCAAAGTCCCCATTGGTGAATTGATGATTATCTAGATACTTTTTCACCACTTCCCAAGCCTTCCAGATTGTCCTAAAAATATTGGACCCTGCAGGTAGCATAACCTCCTCACTACTAAGGATATCACTGATAGGCAAGGACTTCCAATCCTTTGCACGTTTAGGGACAACATTGAGTATGTTCTGTTGGACCAAGAATTTCCAGGGTTCCTCCCCTTCTAAAGCCTCGAAGACCCATTTTGAGGCTAGGGCAATGCCCTACATCTTTAAGTCTTTCAGCTCCAACCCACCTTTAGACTTTCAATGGTGCACCATTCCTAGCTGACTGCATGTCTCTTTCTCTTCCCTTTCCCATCTGACCAGAGGAAAGCCCTTATTCTTTTTTGAATTTAATTGATTTGATAGGAGTTAGAGAACCACACAAAAGATAAATAAATATATAAAGAGAGAAAATTCTGACATATCTGTATATATAAACAACTAAAGAAAGAAATTTCCTATTCCACTTGGAGATTTTCCTTTCAATTTTATCCTGAATCCAATGCCACATCTCCTTGAAATCTGGATCCACAACAAAGGGGATCCCAAGATACCTCACTATTTTTTGAGGGCCACCCCATTGAATCCCATACTTACTAATCCAATCTGAGGGTCTATCCTTCCAACCCAACAACCAAGACTTAGAGGGGGCAAGATTTGCACCCGAGGCCAAGCAGAAGATTTATAGTTTCCTCATAAAATTTGCAAAGTTCCTTTCTTCTAGAAAAAATAGAATGAAGGTATCATCAGTAAATTAGAGATTGAAAAGTTCATTTTCATCTGTTAGCCTAACTCCTCTTACTCTTGGAACTAGAGTATTCTCCCTCAGAAGATAATGTAAAGCATCAGAGGTAATTTCAAAAAGTGTCAGGGCTAGGGGGCAACCTTTCCTTGTAAATCTCTCCAGAGGGATTTCTTGAGTGAGAACACCATTAACCTCAACCTAAGTAGTGGCATCTTGGGAGAGTGTTCTAACCATTTGGCATAAGGTTTCAGGGAAACCAAAGGCTTTCAACAGCAGGAATAAAAAATTCCATTCAATCCTGTCATAGGCCTATTCAAAATCCAAAAGCATCATTGCTATATTCTGATTTGTTGCCCTTGCCCAGTTTAGGGCTTCCCAACTGGTGATCAAATTCTCAAGAATGTATCTTCCCTTTATAAAGTCTGTCTGTGAAGAATTAATTATGGAAGGGAGGATTAGGGCTACCCTATCAGCCAGAATCTTGGCCAAGATCTTATAGGAAACATTTAGGAGAGTAATGGGCCTCCAGTTTTTGATTAGAGATCTGTCACTTTCTTTTGGGATCAGTTTGATCACACCATTATTAATTTTGTTGCCAAGAGTGACCTTCTCAAAAGCTTTCTTCTATACTAGAAGAAGATCATCATACACCCATTCTAGAATTTTTTTATAGAATTCAGTCGGAAGTCCATCAACCCCCGAGGATTTACCATTCTTAAGGGAGAGGATAGCATTTTTAATCTCCTCTTGGGTTACATCTTTCCCCAGTTCCTTTTCCATATCTTCATTGATATTCTTTGGGATGATTCTCTTAATATGCTCCCTTGCCCACTTATTATCTTCTATTTCCGTTTCCAATGAAAAAAGACCTTTGTAGAACTAGAAGAAGTGGCTTCTTATCTCTTCTTGATTGACCATTGAGGACCCATCCATAGAGATAAAATCTATTTTCTCTTTGGCCTGTGTTTCTTTAATATATTTGAAGAACAACTTGGTAAATTTATCCCCATTTTCCAACCAGTCCATCTTAGCTCTTACCCTTATCCCTTTAATTTTGTTATTCTGGAGTCTCCTGAGCGAATCCTTGTCCACAGCTAGCTTATTTGTAAGGGTTTCATCCATGAGATTGGATTGCACCTTAGTTTCAACTTGGAGAAGCTTGTCTTGGAGCAAGATCTCCTTTCTTCGACTGTCTTTAGCTCTTTTCCTCCCAATTGTCTAGAAACGAGTTCTCCATCCTTATGTGCTCATTAACCATCTATCAATGGGAGATATAGATTTGTACATCCATTAATTAATTTTTCTAAGACACATCATAGAATTTCTACAATCCAAATCCTTAAGGAGACTAGTATTAAGGCAAAAGCTATTACTAAAACCATAGCCCCATCTCTCATGCAGAACTTAGCCCTAATGGGATGGTGATCTAAGAGAGTGTAGGGGAAAAATTCAACCTTTCAATCTTCTTTCACCAGAGAGGCTAAAAAGAAATCTTTGCTGACATAAAATCTATCCAACCTACAGTAAATTCTTCTACCCCCTTTTTGAGAATTTTACCATGTAAACTAGATCTCTTGGGTATCTTTCTTTTGGCCTTCAATAGGGTCATCAATCTTTAGTTTGGATTTCATCCTCTTCCAATAGAATCTTTCATTTCCTTTCCAATCAAATCCTATCCCACCCCATTTATCCTCCTCCTTTTCCACAAAATTGAAGTCTCCTCCAATAATCCATGGGATATCCCATAGAGTGTAGAGCTAGTTCCAGAGTACTATCCGTTCTTTATAGTCATTCAAGGCATAGATTGAGAATACCCGAAAGCATCTTGCATCTTTCTTTATAACCACCCATACTACCCTATTGCAAGGGACCCCTGAGATGCTCACATGTTGGGCCCATTTGTTTGCAAGAAAGAGGGAATCTCCCCCTTTTCCTTTTTCACGGTTGGTAATGTATTGTGTAACATCTTTCCATATGACTCTTAGGTTTGTCTCAAAGGTGAAACCAATAGCTTTTACTTCTCATAATAAGACAAAATCTTTTTCCTTTTTTTGTTCTAGGAATCTCCTTACAACATGCTTCCTATCAGGGGTTTCAAGTCCCCAGACATTCTAGGAAATACAATTAACCTCCATTAGTTTTGTTCATTAGGGGGAGGTCCTTTATCACTCTAGAAATTGTCAAATCATTTAGGAAGCCTGGTTTCTGCTTCCACTCTTTTTGCATTAGGGAGGATGATCCCACTAAGCTTCTTTCTCTTATCTTTTTGAGGATGAGTGGGGTCATATATTTAGGCCTTTCTTCTTCTTGTATCTCTAAGCCTTTTTCATAGTAGATTCCCTGGGGGTATCCTCACCATCTGTGGTATCCTTAGTAGACAACAAACTCATGTCATATGCAGAGTCCATGCCTGATTGTGATGAAAAACCAGCAAAGCTCATCACTCCACCAAGAGGGTTAGGAAGACTCTCTGACATGTTAGGGATCATAATTTCATGCACTTTCTGATTTCCCACTACAAATGAAATAGTATTGTATGTTATCGGGGTTTTTGTTTTATTCCCCATGCCCTCATTAGGGAGGGAATCTTGTCCAACATTACTGTTTTTAGTAGGTCCCTCTTTCCAGACTAGATATAGGTCCTAGAGGCCTTCCGTAGTTTCTAGAGTGTTACTTTCCCTTCTAGGGGTTTGTAATACCTTCTTACTGCCAACATCCAGGAGGCAATATTCAATATGAGGGTCCACCTCATTGATTTCTTTGAAAAATTTAGAGTTAAAAGTATAAATTTCCTTGTCTGATTTATGCTTAGAACCATTAGATGCTTTATGTTGCCTTAGTTTTAGAAGAGCCAACTGTTGTGAATTCAATTTTGAATTACTTTTAATCCTACTTGAATTCCTAAAAATTTCAGGCACATGTTCCTCATTCTCTTTTGGGTGGTCTTCATTTAAATTATTCCTCTCTTTTGAATTGTTTTCTACTTCGCAAAGAAGAGAATTTAGACTTTATTCTACACTTGTTGCTGTTGTTTTATTCTTTATCAATTCAGAGTTCTCCTCTTGCGAGGGGTTAATCCTTGTTGATTTATTGAAGTTAGGGTTTGAAAATCTCTCATCAAGTTGTTGAGGGGTGGGGCCAAAATGTGTCGAATCCCCAAAATTTTTATCTTTGATTTCTGCTCGACCTTCCATTTTAGAGGCCTGCTTATTATTTTTATTACTACTTTTATTAGGCCCACTAGAGGCGAGTTTGAAATTTGTTCTCTTTCTTATTAGATGACAGTTCTTCCTTATGTGACCTTCCCTCTTGCACATATAGCATGCATTTAGTCCTCCCAGGGCTTCAATTTCACAACACACATTACCATTCTTCAAATGAATTTCAATTACTCCCATCAATTCTTTACCCGGAGATAGGGAAACCAACACCCAAGCATCAAAATGAGGGAGAGGGGTATTTGTATCATCAATTTTTAGGGCACTCCCATATGGTTCCAAAAAAAGTGGAGAAAATTTCCATAATCTAGGTAGGACATGCTTGATTGTTAACCATCAAGGGCTGGAGAGGGCCAAAACCTCCTCTTCCACGACCTTCGAATTCCAAGCCAGGGCCCGAAAAACCACCATGCCCACATTCCATAATTGTTTTTTAATTGCCTTCGATTATGAATTGTGGTTATTGAAAAAATAACATATAAACCCTTTTGAACCATGTGAAAATAATAAAAATGCAGCCCTAGCTTTTTTTCCCATACATTATTAATCCATTTCTCCATATATTTCCTTGTCAGAACCCTATTAGGTTCGACAATTGCAAAGAAAATAGCAATTTTTATCAATCTATTGTCCTCCTCTACAATTTCCTCATTCAAAGCATTATTGGGAATCAAAATATATTTCACGGGAGAAGTAGAGGATTGATTACCTTGTCATTCTCCACCATCCTCTTGCTCCTCGTCGACACCTCCGAGTGAAAATTTAGCATCCATTAGAAAAATTTCTCTCTCAGCTACAACAATGTCACGAAAGGATTTAGGAGTGTCATTATTAACAGATGTGATGGGGGCATTAATAACAATATCATCTCGCAGATTCATATCCCTAGCCATCACTTCCAAATCCTTTACAAAATCCACACATGTAGCCACACTTGGGTCAGGTTGTCAGCATGAAAGAATTGCATCACACAACACAGGTTAGCAAAAATGAAACTACACCTCAATGGAAGTAGGACAAATCGTAAGTGGTCGAAATGATTAGAAAATGTGTATGGCCGAGCCTCTTCCACAGAAGGGAGATCTCACACACGTGCAGTCCTTAATTGTAGAGCACTTCAAGCCCTCAAACATCCTTCTCACCTTGTGCTCTTTATTGGCCAGACCAAGGGAGTCTTCCCTGATGTACTATATTAAATATAATTATAAGAAGTGAAAATAAACCTTGACACAAACCATACCCAACACATAGTATACTCCTGCTTGATTTTCAATAAGTATTAATATGTTGGTTTGATAATGTAAATCAATAAACATTCATAAATAAATTGAAATACCCTGTAAAGTATCTAAGTTCATGTGGCTCAAGGATAAGCCACAGTAAGTGAAACTAATTCAACATAGTATTGAAACAAAGAAAACAAGGGTGATTCAAATGGAGATTAACAAGATGATAAACCATCCTTTTTCACTAGTTATTTCATTCAATTATGCATAAATGAACATAAAAAAAAACTAATATAATAGTAAAAAGGTAGGTTTTAAGATGGTAAAATGATGTGTACCTAGTGGAAAATGTTCTTTTTTGGGCCTCATTAAGGACTCATTCACCCAGTGGCGAATGGGTCCTTGCTAGGGTTCTCAAAAATAATTTTCTAGGTCTTGTTCTTTAATGTACACACTCCCAAATACCAGGTGTTCAAATCTTGAAAGTCATAAATAAATTTTGTAGAAGACTTTCTGTGATCTTGCAAGTAAGATGACAACTTTTACAACTTTGCAATTTTGACAACTTTTTCTCTCCAGTTGATCTTCAATCTAAAACCTGCAATCACACATCAAGAGAGAAGAAAAATATTGTTTTTTTGGGGAATAGGGGTTTTCCTTGGTCAAACCTCATTTTGGTAATTAAACCTTGAATTGAAACAATGAAAAAGGAAATATGAATGAACAATGTAATGCTACACCTCATGAATCCTCAATTGAACCTTGGAGTAAAAATCAGAAATCTTGCATGAAGTGGCCTCAAAAAATATAGATCTTGATCAAAACATTTTATTAAAAACAAAACCTTGAATATGTTTGAATTGGATCTTCAATGCTACATCAACACATTAGCTCAACAACATGCATGATGTACTATGCCTTTGACATTATGATATGATCTTTGATTGCTACAATAAACTTCAATAATTTGCATTTGAATGCCTTCTTGAATGCTCTTGAATACTCCCCTGATCATAAGCTTGCTATAATTCTTGAAGACTTGAAGTTTCTAGGTGAAATTATGTGAAATAACCTTACATTTATATTTAACTTAAGATTAAATCCTGAAATTAAAATAACACAAGCCGACATCAGATCTAAGATTTGAATTCATTAAAATACCACCAAAAACATATCCCAAGGGGGGTCCTAAGTTAAGTGAGGACCCATTCACCATAGGGCAAATGGGTCCTAGCATACTTAACTAGGAGAAACTTCGAGGGATGTGAAATTATATGCAAAAAGGGGGCCCTAGGACCTAGTGAGGACCCATTCTCTAGGTGGTGAATGGTTCTTAGGTCACTAGCCTAGGACACATTCGTTGCAAAATTAAGTGGTGTAATATTATTTAAGAGTGTTTAGTTTTATCCCTCCAAAAATGTAACAAATTAGGCTTGGCTTTGAATTAAAGGGGCTAATTAAGCTCAAATTAACCTCAATTAATTAATAAAGCCCTAGATTAGTGTGAAAGTGTAAAGATACACTTTACAAAACCCTAAATAAGGCATAATTAAGTCTATTTTATTACTAATTATTCATTCCCAAATTAAGTGTGAAAAAGGGTTTCCTTTTTTGACACTACATTTTGCCCCCTTGAGTGAGAGTATGAACCCGCATCAAAATCACACTAAAGTAGACATTCAAGAAACTTATATATACAGAAATGACAAAGATACACAATCTAAAATATCAAAGACCAATAATATAAAGGATCAATCTTCAACCATCCCAACATGATGCGGAACGCAACTATTTTTCCAAGAAAAGGGGAAGTATCAAGCCTCAATTGTCCAACGTGATGTGGAACATGTGTCAACTATTTGTCCATAACATGTGTGCTCACTCTAAGGTAGTGGAACCTTAGGCCATCCACTAGCTAAGTATCCCAACTTGGTGGCAAATGAGAGAATCATATTAGGCTCCCATACCATACCAAAGTTATCCTCCTAAAAACTTCAATAAGGCACCACAATCCTAAACATTTATGATTATTTTTTTCATAGTTTTTTTTGTGTTCAAGGGGATCTTTCTTAATTCATGTAAGGTCTTCTTCTTAGGGATCATCATGACAAATGTATCCAAGATAGGACAAGTCAAAAATAATAGATTTCCACTTATGGGATGCCTCGCTTCACATCAAGCCACTAAGGGAAAGTCGTATGCTTAGAAATATCACACTCTTGGAGGACATCAAAACAAATAACACAACCAAGAAAGGATGAATCACAAGAAAAAGAAAATCACGCCATGAAATATGATTTTTTTTGAAAGATATCATTGATGTATGCCACCACTTTAAAGTGGTTGCTAACACCATTGCTGTGAGAAAATTCTTTAAAGTAGCCAATTTCTCGTCCCAAAACATGAGAGCTTACTCAGAAAGCCCTATGCCAAGTCACATGTTCTTGAAATACAGCTATGTCATGAAAAAGAAAGGAGGGGTTGCCCCCAAAAGTATAGAAGGGGTCTATGGATCCGAGGTTAGTATATATTTTCTATAATGTTTTCATAGAGCTCAAAAACATCATCATTCCCCAAATACTCATAGAACTAGAAGAATGACACAAAGAGAGAAAAAAAAAAGAAAAATCCTTTGAGTCAACATTCTAAGAGACCTAAATGTCTCGATACCTTGCGTCGTCCCCAAAATGAAAACACAAGACATGAAAAAGGATAAAAAATTTATGACTCATATAAGAATGTAAATACATATAGATGAATGCAAAAAGAGAGAGAGAGATACAACAAATGAAATAGCATTAGGGATCACATTACACACATGCAATCACATAAAGAAAAATGAAAAGGAAAAAAAATGAAAAAGACTAGTAAGGCACATGTGAGTCAACCTATAGTAGGTTGTTCACATCTCAATCTCGGTCGGTATAAATTGAAGGTGGACAACTAGCCAAAGGGACAACATCAAGTGCCAAAACTAGGACAAGGCTAACTAACCCCTTTCCCCCACTAGTGTAGGACAAGGATGAGTCGAGATAGGTGATGAGAATGAGCTCCTTGCAATAAAGAGAATGACTTGCAATGAACTTATATCATGTAATAGTGAGAATACTAAGATTCTACAAGTATTACATGGCAAGGAGAAAAAGGAAATACTATGCAACCACTTGGTAACAATCATCATTATTGAAGTAAAAATCACTCATTATCAATTTTCATGCACAACACTCGTTAGTATGATGCCCAAAATTTCTATGATATGCACAATAATTCATGTGTTTTCTTAGGTATGTTGCTTTTACTATGAGGTTGCAATTTAATCCATCCTTTCTTAAGAAGCTTTTCCATCTTTCGTTCAATTTATGTTTGAGTGTGTAAGAATGGATTTTTTTTGAGTTTGTAAGGTTGTTGTTGCTCGCTTGATTCACCAACTTGTTGAGGTGGATATAGATAAGGAGGACTTGACATGATCCTATCATTCTTTTTAGGCATTTAAGGAAGGAGGAAACTTATGTTTGGAGGAGGATCTTGATATCCTATTCTTTTAGTTATTCAATAAGAATTTTCTTTAAAAGTTTATGAATTTCATGCTCATTAGTTATGTCACATCCTTAGTTGGTTAAAATCTTAAAGACTTGGCCATAAGTCTCTTCAAGGTTGATAGGAGTGTTGGTCACTTTGATAACATAAGATGGATAAGTATGATTAGAGGAATTAGGTTCACTCATTGTTGGAAGTTTAGGCTTATTTTGTGACTCAATTTCAAGATGTAAAAGACAAAACATCTCAAGTTGCATTGGTTGTTTCATGGAAGGATAGAAGGATGCATTATCCTCAAGATTATTAAGGAAATCATTTATGAATTCATTCATCCTATAATTATCTTCTCTAATGATGTCAACCTCATAAGAAAACTCATTAGGAGTTATTTGAGCATGAGTAGGTTCAATTCTATTAGGATCATTGCCAAAAACATATTTCTTAAAACATCAACCAAAGAGATTTAATCAACCAAATCAAGCTATATCTAATGAAATGAATGAAACATAAAATTAAGAAATTGTAATGGAGATCTGATAGTAGCCAATAGAAGCACAAAAATAAAGTTTTTAAATTTCAGAAATGTAGATTCAAGTCTGATCAAGGACTCATTCACCCTAGAGCAAAAAGGTCCTAGATTAGGGTTTTGAAACTAATTTTTACAAATTTTCAAGCCTTTTCTAATGATTTTCAGATTCAGGTCTAGTGTAGGAAGTTTCAAGTTTAATTTTTTGTAAATGTAATGTGAAATGAAAGTTGAAAATGTGACAAAATGATGAACTAAAAGACCTAGTTTGATGTGCAATTTTAGTTTCAATTTTCAAATGCAATTTTATATGATCTAAATGATATGCAATATGACTGATTTTTTTGTATTTTTCAAATTTAAAGAATGCAAAATATGCAATCCTAAAACCCTATATGAGATCCAAATTTGAATGCAAAATAAGACACCCTAAATGAGATCTAATTCAATGCAAATGAATGCAAAATCTAATCTAAGATGAAAAAAACTCCTAAAATTAGAAAACTACAATGCTCATAAAGTCGGGTTCACCAAAATGAAACAAAGAGAAAGAGGGTGATTAAAATGGAGATTAAAAAGATGATAAACCACCCTTTTTCACTAGTTATTTCATTCAATTATGCATAAATGAACATCATAAAACAAACCTAACTGATATAAAAGTAAAAAGGTAGGTTTTAAGATGGTAAATAATGTGTACCTGTTAAAAAAAGTTCTTTTTCGAGCCTCATTAACGACTGATTCGCCCAATGGTGAATGGGTCCCTACTAGGGTTCTGGAAAATTAGTTTCTAAGTCACGTTCTTCAATGTCTACACTCGTAGATCTCAAGTGTTCATCTCTCGAAAGTCAGAAATAAATTTTCTAGAAGAATTTCCGTGATCTTGCAAGTAAGATGACAAATTCTACAACTTTGTAATTTTGACAACTTTTTCTCTCCACTTGATCTTCAATGTAAAACCTGCAATCACACAAAGAGAGAAGAAAATGATGGTTTTTTAGGGAATAGGGGTCTTGCTTGGTCAAACTCCATTTCAGTAATTAAACCTTGAATTGAAACAATGCATAAAAGGAAAGATGAATGAACACAGTAATGCTACACCTCACCAATCCTCAATTGAACCCTAGAGTACAAATCCACAATCTTGCATGAAGTGGCCTCAAATAATGTAGATCTTGATCACAACACTTGATTAGAAAAAACACCTTGAATATGCCTGAATTGGATCTTCAATGCTATATCAACACATTAGCTCAACAACATGCATGATGCACTATGCTTTTGACATGATGATATGATCTTTTATTGCTGTAATAAACTTTAATAATCTTCCTTTGAATGCTTTCTTGAATGCTCTTAAATATTCTCTTGATAATAAACTTGCTATAATTATTGAAGAATTGAAGTTGCTAGGTGAAAGTATGTGAAATAACCTTATATTTATACTTGGTTATTTGCAGGATCATGATAGGCCAAAAAGTGGTGATATGTAAGTGATATGATGGACCATATGGCTGGCGACTTTTTTTTTCCCCAAAATTGATGAAACAAAAAGGGTTTTTAAAGGAGATTCTTAGTTTTCTACCAATATAAATTATGCTTTACTTTGAATTTGATAAATTATTATTATTCATTTTCTATTTGAATTATGACTAAAGTCCTAATTGATAGGTTGATTAACAAAAAACTATAGCTTTCAAACGATATCACATTTTTTGAATCCAAAATGCACATCACATTCTATGATTCACATACTATAGGATTAAAAAAGAAAAAAATGAATTTCTTGAAGTTTTGACCAAGTTAAGGTGGTCAGACATACGATTTTTTATATTTTTTAAAAGTTGTAATAAAAAATTCATAATTAATTATTTACTTAGAAAAAAATTACAAAAAAATATGCATCACATCGAGACATGAGTCCTCTACTTATATAAAATCTTATAAAAATATTAGCATTTTATTGTGGTTAGGGTGGTCAGACAGACACCTACTTCTTATTTTTCCCTTGAAATTTAAGTATTACTACATTGAAATTTCAAATTTTCACCAAATAGATTTGAAAAAAAAAAAAAACCTAGTAGTTTAGAAACTAAATTCAATTTTCTACACATTCTATTCTTACATATTTTTAAAATAATATAGATAACTTATTCAAATTTGTATGTCAAGTTGCCTAACTCTGATTTTCTGAATTTTCATCGCCACTTAAGGGCATGTTTTTTCCATGATGATCTTGCACATACCCACTTAACTTAAGGTTAAATCTCGAAATTCAAATAACACAAGCCGAAATCAGATCTAAGATTTGAATTCATTAAAATACTGCCAAAAACATATCCCAAGGGGGGGTCCTAAGTTAAGTGATGACCCATTCGTAATAGGGCGAATGTGTCCTAGCATACTTAACTAGGACACACTTCGAGGGATGTGAAATGATAAGAAAAAATGGGGTGCTAGGACCTAGTGAGGACCCATTCACCAGGTAGTGAATGGGTCTTAGGTCACTAGCCTAGGACATATTCCTTGTAAACTTAAGTGTTGTGTAATATTATTTAAAAGTGTCAAGTTTTATCCCTCAGAAAATGCAATAAATTAGGCTTGGATTTGAATTAAAGGGGCCAATTAAGCTCAAATTAACCTCAATTAATTAATAAAGCCCTAGATTAGTGTGAAAGTGTAAAGATACACTTTACAACACCCTAAATAAGGTATCATTAAGTCCATTTTATTATTAATTATTCACTCCCAAATTAAGTGTGAAAAATAGTTACTTTTTTCGATGCTACAAGTATAAAATAAGGTTTAATTTTACAGTGTTTCATGTGTTGGTACAATGGGAGATTGAGCATGAAGAAAATAGGTGCCTATATCTAGCTATTCAAACAAAGTGTGAAAATATCATACAAAAAATACAACTAGAATCCCCTTTGTGAAACCTTTATAAAGACACCACTAAAGACTATATCATTTCAACTTCACACATAAGCTAGGATCTATTCGAGTAGGAAATTAGATCAATAAAATTTGAAACAAATCAAGATTAACATAACTTAGTTATCCATGAATAAACCCATACATTTATTGTATTGATCTAAAAAGATACAGGTTGGGTAAAAGTGCAAAGTTGTGTCACACTTTTTAAAGGAAATGGCCAACACTCATCTAACTTTTAAAATCGAATCACTAGAAAGTGGCATATATGTTTTGAATTTTGAAATGAGGTAAACTAGAATAAAATGTGTATTTTTTAGTATATTTTATGTTTGTATTTTTTTTACAAAATTAAAAAATTATTTGAATATGGTTTTTTATAAATTAACACTATAATTTAGTTGTTGATAAAATGCTGCAAAATGATGTTACATTAGACTTCAAGCTTTATATAGTAAATTTTCTTTTTTTCCTTCAATTTTTTCGTGTATATTTATAACTTGAAACTTTACGGCATGCATATTTTTTTTTGCAATTTCAATAAATATATATATTAAATAAATATTTAAATGTGCATGTATTAAAATGTGGTTGTTTCCACTCGAAATCAACTTTTATATTAAATATTTATTTAAAATAGAAAAAAAATTATACTATCTTAATCTAGATTCTTTTATCTAAGGCATCATATTTTTTCTAGTTTTTTTTAATAAGTTTTAGTATTTTTCTTGACATGGTAATTGACATAATATTTTTGTGCTAATAACCTACTTTTAGTAAAAAATGAAAATAAAATATAAATAATAATTTAACTATTAAAATAGTTATATATTTGAAAACTACATTTATGGATCTACGAAAGGGTAGTTTTATATTTTTCAAAAAAAATATTTATATGAGTAGGAGCTGTTGAAATATTAAATTTTCAAATAATTTCATTTTTTTAGTAAATTTTCCTCAAAGTGGTGCTACATATGCATTTAGGTAAAAAATTTAGTTGCAAAAGTTTTGGACATATTTAACTTATCTAAAATGAATATTACTAGATCATATGTTTGACCAAAATTGATTTTTAGTTACAAATGTACTAAAATTCACTTGTGCTGATAAGCTGGCCAAAAGTGTGACACAACTTTGTTCTTTTACCCACCTTGCAAAAGCTTTACAAGGATTTTGTATCTATCCAAATGACTGGCTTATTAGAGTTAATAGTTAAATTCCAAATGATGATTGGGAATTTTCATAAAATATTAAAAAATATACCTAATACAATTAGAGACATTTTCTAGATGTTTGATCTACTCATTTAACTCATTATCCTTGGACTATAATAATTTATAACACCTCTCCAGGATGAAATTCAAATCATTATAATACACAAATTCCTTAAACCCTTTGCTAGTGGTGAACCCTAATAGCCTAAAAGTCTTTGGGTAAACACACGAAGTTGAGTCCACAAAAGGTGGAAGTTTCGACCATAGCCAAAATCTCGAAATCAGGTTCAACAAAATGGGATCTCATTTGTTAATAAATGGGATCTCGTTTAGGTTTGGGGCCCCGATCCGAAAATCTAAACGAGATCCTATTTTTCAAAAATCAGGATCCCGTTTTGTATTAGTGTCCCGAGCCGGCCTTCGAGAAATGGGATCTCATTTGGTAGAGTTATTTATTTTAAAAAATTTAATGCAACATCACTTTCACTCTATGCATATGGTATCCTGATTCAAGCACGCCAACAACGACCTCCAAGTAAGCGACCGACCCCATTTCTTTGCATTTTTTCACATTTTTTTGGTTTTTAGATATGAATTTAGGTTTTTTATGTATTATTCAAAATTGTATTGAGTTTTTTGCATTTCTATTTACCTGCAATAAAATAAACCCATATTTGTAGAAATCAAACATAAAACATGAAACAAAACCCTCACATGTTGAAATGAAACAAAAAAAAAACAACCCTAAATTGAAATCCAACATTAAAATCAACCTTAAATCGTAATCAAACAAAACAATTTACCTTTCAAAACTTAAAAACTTACCTTTTGAAACTCTAATTGAAATCAAACAAAAAATTGCATTTGAAAACTGAGAAATTTTATGGGTGTAATTCAAGCATTGATTTACATGTTTTAAATGTGATTTCTTGAATATTTGAAAATGGAAAAAAAATATTTGCATCTCTCTATGGTTTATATATGATTGCTTGAACATTTGGAAATGGAAAAAAATTATTTGCATTGTCAATATGTTTTAAATCTGTATGCTTGAATATTTCAATTTATGGAAATTATATTTCATTTCTATATTAACAAACACCTAGTCTCTAACATAATAAAAAATACATATAGTTTTTTACCAGTGTAATCCTTGAACCTCGGGTTTATGATTTAGGTTTAAAAACTCACGAGGTTCATCTAAATTTTGATCAAATCAATCAATTTGGAATCAAATCAATCAATATAATTTGTTGAAGATAAAAGTTGAATTTAGACAAAATCCTTCCAAGTTCTTAGCCAACAATTGATCCATTTTGTCTATTGTCATATGCAAGGAACATTTTAAAACCAAATCCAAATGGTGGCATTAGTGATCTAGAGTCAATCAGAAATTTAAGAATGGTTTCCAATGACTTAAAATTAATCCATATGTACCATGAAACTGGGGTCTATTGTTCTAAATAAATTCATGAGTTGAATCTAAAAGAAAAATTTAATGAGAAATAAAACCTTTGGGAGAAGGGAGATAGAGGATTGAATTATCTTAGGCTAGATTGATTTCATCCAAGTGTTAGCTTAAATAGATATAAAAGTAAAAATTAAATTAAAAAATGTAGAGAAAATAAAAAGATTTTAAATAAAATTTATTTATATGTCCATGAGTGTGTATAATAAATGTTTAATATATCTAAGTAAAATATTTAATCTATTTGAAATGAATTGTGTTGCATCTCTTCATATGATTATGGTTCAAGGTTAATTCAATCGCTTTCTCCCACATAAAGAAATACCTTTCTCGTTCTATAGGTGATTGCATTGCAAATACTCTTAAAATTTTAAATGGTGCCTTGTATCACTCTTGTAAACCCTACACCTACATTGACTCACCGATCAAAGGTTTTGTTGACCTTGTTCCCAAGAATAATGTAATTAGTTTGGGATCAATGAATCATTTTTCCCTATGCTCATTCTTAACAACCCTCAAATTTACTATGGATGATTGCCTTGATCTATAGAAAATCAATCCAGCTATGGTCATAGGTTATCTTTCCACTCCTTTTATTCGTAGACTTCAAAGATGATTAGGGAAGGAATAGAAATTACCAATAATAATCAAGGATTCAATAACCATTTTAAGATCTAGCTCAAACAACTTGTCATGACACATTTTGATTTTCTCTAAATATACACATTTCTATAAATTCAAGCCTAGACCATAGTAACTATCCTAAATTGTCAAAAGTGGGCTAATTAATAGTTGTGTTCTTAATTCCTCGATCATATAAGTTATGTAGTGTCCCTTCGTGTTTCACCATGATAGTGTTGTTCATTTTTGATTTAGTTCGCCTCTTTTGTCACGGTATTGTCCCCCATTTCGCTTGTGTGATTTGGTACTGCTTGGTATGTTGTGCATTTGATTTAATTTGGGTTGACTAGTACATTGATTAATTATTACATTAAAATAAAAGATTTTTGAAATGAAAAGACTTTGTGATAATTAAAAATAAAATCTTTTATATAATCGAAGTATGGATTAAATAAAATATTATTAAAGCCTTTATTTGATTTTAATAAATTAAAATATATGATTTAATAAGAAAATATTAAAATAAATATATTAAATTGTTGTATTGTGCAGACACAATTATATGAAAGATTAAATTAATAAATTAAGCATTTTAATAGTTGATTTACTTTGTTCAAATATTAATGTAAGGTTGAGTTATAAAAAAAAAAAAGGTAGTTGATGGTAGTGGGAAATAAAATAAAATAATTAAATTAAAGAAATGTTGCATGCAGGGAATGGATTGCGGAGCGGAGGATAAATTAGTTAATTTTTATAAAGAAAGGGCTTTTAATCCATATCTGAAAAAATGGATCTTGTGGACTCTCCCCATGAGTTTTCTTGTTCTTGAAGAGTTTCTCTATAGAAATCGAAGCTTGGCAATGAATCTTCAGTTGTGTCACATGAATTAAACCAGGTTGCATTATATCTCCTCAATTTTAATGTTTGTTTACAAAGCGAATAATAGAGTGATTGTATTATTTGAAGCAAGACAATCTCTTGCTAATTTATGAGTTGTGCAATTTAAGAAATTCTTGTTTGGGAATTTTCCAAGCCTTTTATAAAAATCAAATTGTGCAAATTCGGTAGTATTCAGTTGTTGTAGAATCCTGTGTCTTTACATGGTTTATATTTCGTATTTTTCAAAATTTTCTTACATTTTGCTTCCAGTCGCACCACATTCTTGATCTGGTCATTGTATTTCTTTGTGTGATTCTCATGCCTTGCTATCCATTATTATACTACATACTGGAATATTGGTGACAAATTCCCTTGGGGCGCATTATACCTCTCTTTTCCCTCGAATTTCTTTACTGTTTCTATTTTCTTTTGGTGCCCTTGTGAGAAATTGTGGGGTTCACTGTGTTCTTTACCTTTGCATTGTAGACTTGCCTGTGCATTATGTCTTTCTTATCAGACCTGCACATTTTTGTGATTGAAGTAGGATTTTATAAACATTATAATAAATAGTCGAAGCCTTGCATGGCAAATTTTTGTTTGAGCCGCGACTTGCCTCATGACATAATGCTATCTCTTGTGATGCGACTGTCTTTTGTTTCGAGCCCATTCGATAGAAGATTTATTTAGTTTTATTGATGCGTATTGTTAAGACCTTGGGCCTTCTTTGTGTCCTGCCTTGAGGCTTATCATTATTCATATTTTGTTTAGTTTTCTATATATATTTAGTTTGTGATGGTTGGCGGTACGTTGGAAGCTCGTTTTCTAAATATTGTAATTTGGAAAATTCTATTCTATGGAATGTGATGGATTGTATATGATAGACAATCTATAGAATTCGGTGGTAGTTATTGTGTTGGTATTTTTATGTGCATAATATTCATACTTTAGTTGCATCTAGGGCATCGACTGCCTTCCCTTTTGGTCATTGTTTAATCTGACATCTTTCTTGCGCCATATATGCATGATAAACTGCAGCTGGGTCAAGGGTTAGTAGTGAGCCTTAAGTTCGACTTGCATGCATTATAAACTTGACATTATTGCTTTATATGTTCATTTATGTTGGCTTTCATTTACATCGGATCGATGAATATGGGTTACGAAGGTAGTAAATTCATTTTACCATGTATTACGTATGCTTTGGTACTCCGCTTCACTTCGTTGTTACATTCTTTCATATATCGATCAAAATTTGGATTGTTTATAGATTTTTATATATAATCATTTATATATACGCAAATATATATGTACATATAATTATATATATATATTTAAATATAAGTATAAGATTTTATATTCTGAACTGTAATATAGACAACATTCTTCCAGCTTTATATATATATATATTATGGTTCTAGTTAAACAATAAAGCAGTAAATAAGAGAGTTGATTAATTAATTGGATAATAAAAAGGCTGCATTAAATAAGTGAGCTAGATTACTCTTGTAGCTTTATACTGAATGTTGGGTTCTTTTGCAAATATGAATTAGTAAATAGTAAAATTATCTTGTAATTGGATATAAAATACAATAATTATCGTGGAAATAATCTCTCTAAAAGTAACGTAGTTTGTTATTAATTTGGAACACTGTACTTAATTTTAAGATGGAAATGTCTTGGAGTGTTATTTTGGTTATTGCTCCTTGTGGGAATTATGTGGGCGATTTTAGAATTTAAATTGATTTTGGTTATCGAGGTTGATTTTTGAATTGAGCTGTGAATCAGTTGATTACTATTGTTGTTGTGGTTGTTGATTTTTTTAAAGTTATTTATTAGCCAAATTGTAAGTTTGTTAGGTAAATTGTGGTCACATATCATATGAGGAGAAAATTGAGGTCTCCCTTGGATGCTCTGTTGGTTGATTTTATTTTTGATTTTGAGGTTGATTTTGATTGTGAGATCATGTTATTGTTGCCACTTTGATGGGGAACCACGCTATGTTAGTGTTTTTTAGACTTCTAGAGGTTGGGGAAAAAGAGTTTTCTTTATGATTGGCTTTTCACGTTGGTTCTTTATGAACACTTGATTCTATACTTGATTTATGATTATGTGGGTTCTAGCCTTGCATTGTGTAATTATTATCTGTGGATACTTTGTGCGAGTGGGTGCATGCCTCGCTTTATCTAATAATTCATATGGCTTTATATGTTGTGCACGTTGGCTTACCCAGTTAGTGGACTGTAGAGACTTTTTGTTGCTAGTAGGGGGAGTGGCTCTTAATGGGGGTCTGACGCACAAAGTGGCAGGTCTAGGGTAATTCATTGAGAGTTTAATTAGTGATAATCTAAAATGAATTAGGGGTTGGGTAGTTTTCACATTAATCAAGATAACGCCTCACTCATGGATCAAGTGCTTATATAGGCTTGAGATGAGTGGTAAGGTTTGGAATTGCAAGATCAACAACTTGGTTTGACTAGAAGGTATGTTCATCCTGCATGAGTTTGTATGGGGGTCTGATGGTTGGCAGGGGTGGCCAAGGTGACCCAGGATAGGGGTCTGATAGCCTAGGAAGGTTACGCTAGGGTAACACATAGAAAACTATGTCATGACACTCCTTCCTATAGCAACCTTGTGTGCCTTGTTTGTTTTCCCCTCGTTGTTTTTGTACCTCTGGAAGTAGTTGTTTCTTTCTGTTTTGTTTGTTACTTTGTATGTTGGAGTCATTTTATCCTTTTTGTGTCATGATGTTGTCTTCTTTTCTGCTTTGGTGGTGGGACCTTATCATTATCTCCTAGCACGAGGGCTGGACCTTAGGGTTCCACATGGTCGGGTGGAACACGCTATGCACTCCATTGGGTTCCCTCACTTTGTTCATGTTTGTGGTGACTACTCCTGGATATGAAGACTTCAACACTTGTTCCAATTTCTGTGGATTATATTTCATGTACGTGTATTATACCATAAATCTATTGTATCATGTATTATTCTTCTGATGTACTTGCCTCACATGTATACGAAGAGGCATCATTGTTCAAAATGTAATGATGTACCTTGCATATGTGGATTAATTAAATGATCCTTGATGTTGTGTTGTTGATGACATGAAATAGATGTTCATATTGTTGATTATATAATGTGATGGATTTAATGTACTCTTTAATGTTAGATAAATCATGTTAATAGATTTATTTGTGTTAGTTTGGTTAAAGGAATTCCTGTAGCGTAGTTATGAAACCTTAGAGGACTTAGTGTAGGTTACATGTTAACTTATATTCTGAAATCCTTGTATGTTGTACTTCGAAAAAAAAAACAATGTTTCTGTTTTTATGTGATGTAGCATGTTTTCCTCTAGGGTTTTGTGGCAAGGCATTACACATGGTATCAGAGCCCAAGTTCATACACTGGGCACTCTGGATACTTATGATCCTTTTACATTGACCTTGTTGTTTGTACTCTTGAGTTTATGTCTTTTCTTTATGGTCATTCTTGCTTAGCAACCCGAGATTTGTCTTTAGGTAGTGTTGGTCCAATGGTGCAGAAAACCGTCGAAAAGGATAGGATCTAAGGTCTAGTGTGCAATGCACCGATATTCTTCCTACTGGAGATACATTATAGACCTTTGTGTATCATTTTGATGTGAATTTGTGTGTATGTGAATTTGTGTGTATGTGAATTTGTGTGTTAAATATGGAATTTTGTGTTTATGATGTGACAAATTGTGCTTTTTGTTTCTAAAAAGGCGTAAAATTATGATCTTGTGTTGAATATGTTATGATATTTGTGTGTTGAATAATGAATAAAATGGAATGTCTTATGTGAAAATGATGAGTGCTTAACATAAAATTTGTGCCTTGTGTGCATAGTTTTGTTGCGTTTTGTGGTAGTATATCATTTTGATGCAATAAATCAGCCTTAATGATAGATATGTAGCAGATGGTTTACGATGCAATTGTCATTATTCGTTGATGTAGATTATTGTTTGAAGTGTCATGGTGGGAGGGACAATGTAGAATTACTCGTTCACGAGCACCCTGCTACGCTATGATTTCGTCTCACAATGTGTTTGATTGCTTGATATATATATATGTTGTTCGATAGTTTGTCTGATGTAGGTTGCAGGTACTAGGCATTGACTCCACCTAAATTGTCAAGTCTGAGCATGCCTTAAAACCCAATGGAAATATTGTTGAAAATGGAGATGAAAAAAGGTCCTGTACCCTTGCCATCATCCTCAGAGAGGATGTGTATCCTATCAATAACCCGTCAGTCATGTTTGTGTTCATGGTTAGTTGTTCTCATCTTTTGTCATTGTTTGACATTTAGTTTGCTTGAATATTTGATGTTTCTTGTATTTACATTAAAGGAAGGTGAAGATGGTATTATTTAACAAATTTTTGAACTAATGTGTGTATGTTCTATTCTAACCTTGTGATTTCTAGGAGTAAATTGAATCTTAGGGGGGAGAATGTAGTGCCCCTCCACGTTTCGACCTGACAGTGTTGTTTGTCCATGATTTGGTTTGTCTCTTTTGTCATGGTATTGTCCCTCATTTTGTTTGTGTTATTTGGTACTGCTTGGTATGTTGTGCATTTGATTTAATTTGGGTTGACTAGTACTTTGATTAATTATTGCATTAAAATAAAAGATTATTGAAATGAAAAGCCATTGTGATAATTAAAAATAAAAGATTTTATATAATCAAAGTATTGATTAAATAAAATATTATTAAAGTCTTTATTTGATTTTAATAAATTAAAATTTATGATTTAATAAGGAAATATTAAAATAAATATATTAAATTGTTGTATTGTTCAAACAAAATTATATGAAAGATTAAATTAATAAATTAAATATTTTAATAGTTGATTTACTTTGTTCAAATATTAAAGTAAGGTTGAATTATAAAAAAAAATAAAAAAATAAGGTAGTTGATGGTAGTGGAAAATAAAATAAAATAATTAAATTAAAGAAATGTTGCATGCAAGCAACAAATTATGGAGTGGAGGATAAATTAGTTAATTTTTATAAAGAAAGGTCATTTTATCCATATCTAAAAAAATGAATCTTGTGGACTCTCCCCGCGATTTTTCTTGTTCTTGAAGAGTTTCTCTGTAGAAAAGCAATCACTTGTAGAAATTGTTGGGGAATTTGAAGTGATTGGAGTTGCAATATTGAGAAATCAAAGCTTGGCAACGAATCTTTAGCTGTGTCACACAAATTAAACCAGGTTCCATTATATCTCCTCAATTTTTAATGTTTGTGTAGAAAGTGAATATTGGAGTGATTGTATTGTTTGAAACAAGACAATCTCTTGCTAATGTATGAGTTGTGCAATTTAGAAAATACTTGTTTGGGAATTTTCCAAGCCTTTTATAAAAATCAAACTTTGCAAATTCTATAGTATTTAGTTGATGTAGAACCCTCTATCTTTTCATTATTTGTATTTCATATTTTTGAAATTTTGCTTACATTTTGTTGCCAGTCGCACCAAATTCTTGATCTGGTCATTGTATTTCTTTTTGTGCTTCTCATGCCTTGCTATCCATTCTTATACTGCATACTAGAATATTGGTGACAAATTCCCTTGGGGCGCATTATACAGGTCTCTTTTCCCTCGGATTTCTTTACTCTTTATATTTTCTTTTGGTGCCCTTGTGAGAAATTGTGGGGTGGTTCACTGTGTTCTTTACCTCTACATTATAGACTTGCCTATGCATTATGTCTTTCTTATTAGACCTGCACATTTTTGTGACTGAAGTAGGAGTTAATAAACATTATAAGAAATAGTCGAAGCCTTGCATGGCGAATTTTTGTTTGAGCTGCGGCTTGCCTCATGACATAATGTTATCTCTTGTGTTGCGCCTGTCTTTTGTTCGAGCCCATTCGATAGAAGATTTATTTAGTTTTATTGATGCATACTATAAGACCTTGGGACTTATTTGTGTCCCACCTTGAAACTTATCATTATTCATTTTTTGTTTAGTTTTCTATATATATTAAGTTTGTGATGGTTGGCGATACGTTGGAAACTCATTTTATGAATACTGTGTTAAAGTAATAAGTTATTACACTTAATTAATTATATCATACTAGTTAATTAATTAAGTCACTTATTCCTTTAGTTACTTAAGCTAAACTTAGGCACATTAATAATCGATTAATTATTAAGTGTGCACACTAGGGTTTCCCTTTTATGTTTAGGGTTTCTTGATCTCCTTCATAAGGATTGATCTCTTTGTAATAACTAATTCTCAATAATGCATTTTTACTTTGAGGTTTACAAAATATCTTCTTTGGTTTTGCATGTCTTTTGCATGTGATAGGTGATTGCATGCAGGTGATCTTGGTTTCTAACATGGTATTAGAGCATGTTAGAGTAATAAGTTATGACACTTAATTAATTATATCATACTGGTTAATTAATTAAGTCACTTATTCCTTTAGTTACTTAAGCTAAACTTAGGCACATTAATAATCGAATAATTATTAAGTGTGCACACTAGGGTTTCCCTTTTAGGTTTAGGGTTTATTGATCTCCTTCATAAGGATTGATCTCTTTGTAATAATTGATTCTCAATAATGCATTTTTACTTTGAGGTTTATAGAACATATTCTTTGGTTCTGCATGTCTTTTGCATGTGACAAGTGATTGCATGCAGGTAATCTTGGTTTCTAACATGGTATCAGAGCTCCAGACCTGCGACTGCCTATTCATGATCTGAAGATATGGCCTTTCAGTGAGATTCAAGTGCAAGGGTTTCCACAGGCATCTTTTTTGCAAGATCTGGGGGTAGGCAATTTTTTTGTGCATTTTTGGGCCAAATTGATGTCGCCATCACGTTCAGAGTGCCCAAAAACCCTAGAAACACTTGTCAAATAGTTAATTTTTAAGAAGTTGTTTGTTGAGGCAAACTGTTTTTGCCAAGGAGGTCATATGGCCTCCCCAGCACGCTTCACGAGGCAAAAATTCTCAAAAATCATTAAAAAATAAACAAAAATCCATGGAGGTTTTGCATGGCCAGTATACAAGGCCACTGCCGCTCACCTGCCACCCGGTAGCCACCTGTCGTCCTAGGCCTTTAGCCCCTTTTGTCGAGCCTGGGGTCCTGTGGAGAACCGGGTGCCGCATTTCAACCCCTACAGGCCCTCTTTGCACCTGTTGAGGTCCTATGGACAACAAGGCACTATGTGCCAGGCCCCCAGCCAACTCAAGCCCCTGCCCCCGTCACATGTATGACCAAGGGCCAGAATTTTTTTGTAGGAGGCCGATTTTTTGCAGCGACGGCCAGATGGCCGTCAATTTTATACTTAATAAGTGCTGACATCAGCATGACATCAGCGGCCATACAGCCCTCTTTTGCCCCTTCCTAACCACGGTTTTCCCTAAAGGAACAATTTTTTTTCTTTTTGGCATAACTTGGGCATACAGTATCGAAATCGGGCAAATGAGATATCGCCAAAAAGCTGGTTTCGAGCACTTTCCTGTGGTGTAGTTTATTTTACAATATTTTTATGTTTATCTATAATTGCTATTTGAAGTTAGATATTTATTTTATGCTTCTGAGCTCATAACTTTTTGTCACGATCTTCAATTTTCGCTATCTTTGCGATGTTGGAAAGGTATTGAGGAGCTCTATGTTGCTTTCCATGCATGTTTTTCTATATCTATCCTAGGTTTATCATTAATCTAGATTTGGCCCGATGGGTGTTTTGGAGATTACATGTTTTGGCAGTTGGGAGAGTGCACCTTGCATCTTTGCACTTCATTTCAGTATCACATTCATTCAATAGTCGACTATTGCTTCATAGATTCCAGGGTTGTTCTCGTTTGGAGTTTTCGAGTGTTCTATGGCATCGTGTTTGCTATTGCATTATTATGATTCTGATATGGTTTCTTGTAAACAAAAGTATCTTTCCTTGCTTGTCAGATTGCGGTTCTAGTTTTACTCTACAGTGTTCTTCCAGTGCTTCTTTGCAGCATGTCATCTCATTGTAGGGGGGTTTTGTCCCACTGGGTTTTCCTTCTCTACCTCATTCTTGCATTTGTAAATGAGTACCTAATCAAGCCTAGTTGTCGGGACCCATATTTTGTTCATGCATCTTTTTATAGCGTTTTAGCTTCTTCCTAAGTTCATCTTAAGGGGGGTGTTAGAGTAATAAGTTATTACACTTAATTAATTATATCATACTGGTTAATTAATTAAGTCACTTATTCCTTTAGTTACTTAACCTAAAATTAGGCACATTAATAATCGAATAATTATTAAGTGTGCACACTAGGGTTTCCCTTTTAGGCTTAGGGTTTCTTGATCTCCTTCATAAGGATTGATCTCTTTGTAATAATTGATTCTCAATAATGCATTTTTACTTTGAGGTTTACATAACATCTTCTTTGGTTTTGCATGTCTTTTGCATGTGACACGTGATTGTATGCAGGTGATCTTGGTTTCTAACATACTATAATTTAGAAAATTTGATTCTATGGAATGTGATGGATTGTATATGATAGACAATCTGTAGAATTTAGTGGTAGTTATTGTGTTTGTATTTTTATGGGCATAACATTCATAATTTAGTTGCATCTAGGAGATCGAATGCTTTCTCTTTTGTTCATTGTTTAATCCAACATCTTTCTTGCACCATATATGCATGATAAATTGTAGCTGGGTCAAGGGTTAGCAGTGAGACTTAAGTTCAACTTGCATGCATTATAAAATTGACATAATTGTTTTATATTTTCATTTATGTTGGCTTTCGTTTACATCAAATCGATGAATATGGGTTACGAAGGTACTAAATTCATTTACCACCTATTACATATGCTTTGGTACTCCGATTCACTTCGTTGTTACATTGTTTCATATATGGATCAACATTTGGATTGTATATAGATTTATATATATATATATAATTGTATATATATTATGGTTCTAGTTAAAGAATAAACCAATAAATAAGAGAATTGATTAATATAATTGGATTATAGAAAGGCTACATTAAATAAGTGAGCTAGATTACTCTTGTAGCTTTATATTTAATGTTGGATTCTTTTGCAAATACGAAATAGTGAATACTAAAATTATCTTGTAATTGGATATAGAATATGACAATTGTCATGGAAATAATGTCTCTCTAAAAGTAATGTAGTTTGCTATTAATTTGGAACACTTTACTTGATTTTGAGATGGAAATGTTTTGGAGTGTTATTTTGGTTATTGCTCCTTGTGGGAATTATGTGGGCAATTTTGGAGTTTAAAATAATTTTGGTTATCAAGGTTGATTTTTAAATTGAGTTGTGAATCGGTTGATTACTATTGTTGTCGTGGTTGTTGATTTTATTAAATTTGTTTATTAGTGATATTGTAAGTTTTTTAGGTAAATTGTGTTTAGGTATCATGTGAGGAGAAAAGTGAGGTCTCCCTTGGATTCCTTGTTGTTTCATTTTACTTTTGATTTTGAGGTTGATTTTGATTGTGAGATCATGTTATTGTTGCCACTTCGATGGGGAACCACTATGTTAGTGATTTTTTAGACTTCCAAAGGTTGGGGGAAAATATTTTTCTTTATGATTGTCTTTTAACGTCGGTTCTTTGTGAACACTTGATTCTATACTTGATTTATGATTATGTGGGTTCTAGCCTTGCACTGTGTAATTGTTATCTATGGATACTTTGTGCGAGTGGGTGCATGCCTTTCTTTATGTGTTAATTCATGTGGCTTTATATGTTGTGCAAGTTGGCTTACCCAATTAGTGGATTGTAGAGTCTTTTTTTTGCTAGTAGGGGGAGTGGCTCTCAATGGGGGTTTGGCACATAAAGTGGTAGGTTTGGGGTAACTCATTGAGAGTTTAATCAATGATAATCTAAAATGAATTAGGGTTTGGGTAGTTTTCACATTAATCAAGATAAAGCCTCACTCATGGCTCAAGTGCTTGTGTAGGCATTAGATGAGTGGGAAGGCCTAGAATGAAAAGATCAATTTTTTGGTTTGACTGGAAGATATGTTGATCTCGCATGAGTTTGTATGGGGGTCCGATGACTGGTAGAGGTGTCCAGGGTAACCCAGGATGGGGGTTTGGTAGCCTAGGAAGGTTACGCCAAGGTAACCCATAGCAAACTATGTGATGAAAATCCTCTCTATAGCAACCTTGTGTTCCTTGTTTGTTTTCTCCTTGTTGTTCTAGAACCTTTGAAAGCGATTGTTTTTTATGTTTTGTTAATTACTTTGTATGTTGGAGTCATGTTAGCCCTTTTGTGTCATGTTGTTGTCTTATTGTTTGCTTTGGTGGTGGGACCTTATCGTTATCTCCTAGCACGGGGGGTGGACCTTAGGGTTCCACATGGTTGGGTGGAACATGATATGCACTCCATTGGGTTCCCTCACTTTGTTTGTGTTCGTGGTGACTACTCTGGGATATGAATACTTCTACACTTGTTCTAGTTTATGTGGATTATATTCCATGTACTTGTTTTGTACCATAAATCTATTGTATCATGTATTATTCTTCTAATGTATACTCTCCTCACATGTATACAAGGAGGCATCGATGTTCAAAATGTAGCGATGTACCTTGCATATGTGAATTAATTAAATGATCATTGATATTGTGATGTTGATGACATGAAATGTATGTTCATATTGTTCATTATATAATGTGATGGATTTAATGTACACTTTAATGTTAGATAAATCATGTTAATAGATTTATTCTTGTTACATGTTAACCTATATTGTTAGTCATGAAAGCTTAGAGGACTTAGTGTAGGTTACATGTTAACTTATATTCTGCAATCCTTGTATGTTGCACTTCAAAAAAATAAAAAAAATGTTCTATTTTTATGTGATGTAGCCTGTTGCCCTCTAGGGTTTTGTGGTGGGGTGTTACAATTTATCTAAAGAAATATAAAATCTATTCATAAATTTAAAAAAAATCATAAACTAATGTTATTGTATATGTGGAGAATCAAAAACATTGACCCCTTAAGCCATCCTATTACCCTAAACCCTAAACCGATGTCTTAAGGGGTCCTAATATGACATGTCTTAAGGGGATCAAAGAAGTTCTCAAAATTTGGTGAAGTTTCCCAAGGCAACCAAATTTAACAATAATATACATTCAATATTTAGTGATTAAACTATAGCCTAGAGCCTTCCCACCTTCCTCTTGTTAGGATTGTTAAGGCCTCAAAAATTTCAAGAGAGGCTTCTCATGATAAGATCGTGCAAGATAGTAATATGAATGATATTTCATGAGAGGTTGGTTATTCGAAACAAGAGCTATCTCAATCAGCTATTCCACAAGAAAATGTTGTTTTGTGAAGAAAAAATGGTTTGCTAAATGACTCAATACCATTGCACAGTATGGGTATAATTTAAAGTCTCTATGAATCTTTTCCATTCCTTCATGAACACTACATTTTTCCCTAACTTGCAAGTCCATTATTCCAAGGGCCACCCAAGCTTCAACATTTTTAGGTTCTAGCAATTTCATTATTTGGAAGGAAATCATTTTGGAAGCCTATGTTTCAAAATGCAACTAACATTGTAGTTATATCATGAGTAGCTCAAACAATAAGAATTTTATAGAACATTACAACATTTTGATAACCCTTTAAAATATTAACTTATAGTAAACACACAGAGTTAAGAAAGATAGTGCTTCATGACTTACTGTGTATTTAGTTTGACATTGATGTAAGAAAAATTATTTAAAGCTAGAAGCACTATCTTTAACTTCACCAAATTTTATCCCCTTAAGCCATGAAATGTTTTATCTTACGACCTTACTTCATAGATCTCCTTAGGCCATCCTATTACCCTAAACCCTAAATCCTAAAACCAACATTTTGTCTTAGGACATTGATTCATAGATCCCCTTAAGACATCCTATTACCCTAAACCCTAAAGCCATCATTTTTTCCTAGGACCTTAATGAAATTTATTTGCCTTGGGAAAATTCACCAAATTTTATTCGCTTAAGCCATCATTTTTTCCTAGGACCTTAATTCATAGTTCCCCTTAAGCCATCATAATTTCTCCTAATTTAATGTAATTTATAATGGGATTTCACATCACATTAACAATTATTTGTTTTTTCATTTGTAACATGCCTTAGACATAAATGAGCCTTACACATTTTTTCATTTGTATTCAATTAGGTCATTTATATTGAATGGTTTAAGGGGATTTTTAAACATGTATCTTACATTTTAAAATTATAAATTTAATGAAGTTTCACTTATATCTAGATCATGGATCAATTCAATATTGATAATATCTATAATCCACCTCCACGCCCTCAATCTCCACTCCTTCCACCTCCACCTCCACCCACTCCACCTCATAACCCCCCACCTCCACCACCTGCATCCAATGGTTCTCACTTGCGAGCATAAATTGAAGTGAATGTTAGATCCATTTAGGATCAAATCAACGCTATTCAAAATGAAGAATGTATTCCACCACATTTGAGGAATTTTGCATCTATGGTGCATTTATTTTTTTATGTCATTAGGTCCATTGATGTAGACTTAGACGAGAAACATGAAGAAATGAAGAGATGCATAAAAGAGCCGCAACACTTTATTAAGACAATGATCTTATTGAATTTTGTAGTTCACACTGACAATGATCAAATTTTTATAAAGAATTTGGTTGCATGGATATTTTTAGTATTGAATTTATGAATATAATAGAATAATGATGAGAGAAAAATTTAGTAAGAAATATTGAATAATCTATTAATTAATATTGTATTGACTTTTTAATTAGTTTTTTTTTTTTAATTCTAATTTTTAGAGGTACATATCTATGATGGATTACATTCACACATTTTGAACTCTTTAAGAATTATTTTGATATACTTAGTTTGTGATACATAGAATTGTTTTGATATACTTAGTTTGTTTTGAATTTATTTAGCTTTAATATTGATGATAACATGATCATCAACATAAAAAACTACTATCACAATGTTATCATAATTAATTTTTATATAGATATTCGAATTATAAAAACTCTTTACTTTATATATTTAACTTACTTTATATATTTAAATATGATTTAAAAGGGGATTTTTAAGAAAATAGTTTAAGGGGATTAAACCCTAAGCACTAAATCCATCATTTTGTCCTAGGAAAATTAAGCCATAGATCCGCTTAAAACTATACTTAGGACCCCTTAAAAGCCATCATATATTATTAATTACATCTTTTAAATGTACATTTAAAAAAACAATATATATATAACTTAATGAAATTTGGTTGCCTTGGGAAACTTAACCAAATTTTATCTCCTTAAGCCATCATTTTGTCTTGGGACCTTCATTCATAGATCTCCTTAATCCATCCTATTACGACCCCTTAAGCTATCATAATTTCTCCTAATTTAGTGTAATTTTTAATGAGATTTCACATCACATTAAAAATTATTTATTTTTTCATTTGTAATATTCCTTAGACATAAATGAGTCTTAGGGATTTTTTTATTTGTATTCAATTAGGTCATTTATATTGAATGGTTTAATGGGTTTTTTAAGAAAATGGTTTAAGGGGATTAAATCTTAAACCCTAAACCCTAAACCCTAAATCATAAAGCCATAATTTTTTCCTAGGAAAGTTATGTTGAACATCTGGAATACTAAGAGGGGGGTTGAATCAGTATTCCATAAAACCATAGTGAAATCCATTTAAACATTATCACAATTTTGACTAAATCAGCAAGAGAGAACATAGAAACAAGTTAATGCAAGGTCCATATACATGAACACCAGGATATTTACGTGGAAAACCCAGAATGGGAAAAACCACGGTGAGGGTTAACTCACAATATATTATATCCAGATATAAAATATTACGGGGCTCACTACTTGGACTCACTTTCCTTAAAAGGCTCACTTCCTGAGTACAAAAGATGGCTAGCCACTAAGATACAATGATCGTGGCTCATTGCCAAAAGATTGAACTGATAGGATACACCTTCAATGTGTAGGGTTCAGTTCCACTGAAGCTCAGAATAAGTATTGTCTCACAAAATAACCGCTCAAAAAAACTATGTTGATCACAACTGATAAAGCATTTAGGCTCTTATCTTCTCCTCTATTCACATTCACTTCTCCTTCTCGCTCTCATATATATCTCACTTCTATCTTTCATCTTATATATATACAAGTATATCTTATTCATCAATTAGGTTGGCCTAATTAGATGAACATAAAATAATCAAAACCTTCTTCATTGACACCATATAAGATTTAGACATTTTATCCATGTAGTGCATTATACCAAGTAATCCATCATCCATAAAACATAACTAGTCTTGATAATATATTGCATTCATTGAGTCGACCAAGACTAAAATGCAATTCTCCAAACCAACAAATAATCCTAAAAGCAAACACCTTCTATATCTAAGAACACACTAATTTCCCATCATACTACCAAAAAAGAGACTATAAACAAAACTATAGCATAAGAATGTTCACCTTAGTAGAATGTAGAGTCTTCCACACAATATACCACACACAAAACAATAGTAGCCTGATATAGAGTTAAAATTTGTCAGAGATAAATTTATGCTCACAACAAAAGATATCTCAAGATATAGGATATAACTGTTTGAATGAGTCAGGATAACATGGTTACAATTTTAGAATCATATCAGATCTTGCAGTGAATTCTAAACTCAAATACCAACACATTGATCCATCACAAAAGAGTATTACCGACAAAGAACAACATCCGGTAAACCAAGTAGACCTCCCATATAGTTATCACCATGTTGAAATCAATGACAACATAGGAACAACCAACAAAACCATCCATACGTCATTCTCATGTTGAAAGGTTTCCAACAATATCCCCCTTTGGCATTGATGGCAACATGCATGATAAAAACATTTTCCACTATACCACAACTGAATACTCTTACTACTCCCCCTATCAAAAATGTTCTGCACAAAAATGTTTTTCCTTTGTCTCTCTATCTCTTTATCTCTCCCCCTTTGACATCAATGACAAAGGAAGGGGTCTAGTATATATGTAAATATGCATAAAAAATGTAACCAAAAATATGTGAACACAACCTTGAATTAGTGTAAAGAAGAACCTCTGAGGCTCTCCAGTATAGCCTTCCACGATGCTTTACCTTCTTCTCATGAACCTTTTGCACTGACAAGAGTCTTGTAAAATAGCTCAAGTTTAGTTAAGGACTCTACACCATCTGTTAAATTATTAGGACTAAGATCAATCTCTGATAATTCACCAATACAAAAAAGAGCACTAGAAACAAAAGTATGTTTGAGTTTAATCATGTCTTTGAGTGCCAATTCTTGATAACATATGTCCTTCGATCATGTAGAGAGAAGAATTTGTCCAGAAGTTGCACAATGTAGGACCACCTCTGATTATCTTTATCTTCTACTAACCTATATGTATCTCCTTGAGTGCTCAACCAGGACTAACTCATCCTTATCTCATTTCTCATATCTAGTGTACTACCAAACCAATATAGGAAAAAAGAAAGTAGTTCTTGTGCCTCTTTTTCACAACCTTGTACACTCTCCAATTCCTTCATTACTTGATCGTGTGCATTCACACATTTTCCTTTTGTATCTTCCAAATTTTCTTCATCAGACCTGATTCCAACAAGCATTTCAAGTCCGAAGATGTATACCTTCAAAGAATTAATCATGCCACAAAGATTTTCAACAGAAATAGATGAATCAAAATTAGCATTGGGAATAATTGTAATGCCTCTTGTGTTGTTGTCATTGTTCTGATACTCCTCCCATGTTTTTTTGCATACTATGGGACTATGATGGTTATTGTTTCACCAGTTTGACTAGTTTGGTTGACAACCTAGTTTTCTTGGATGATTATGCTACTCTATTTGGATGTTTTTGATAGGATGATACATGGTGTTTGGATGTAACTAGTTATGTTTACCATCTAGTTGTAGTACTATGTTGATATGCAATTGATTAGTTATTGCTTTATGATATTTATTATGATGTGTTACTGGTTGGAGTCTTTGTGAGAGGATGACATAGCATCACTCATTTACGAGAGCCTTGCTACGTTGTGAATCCCTCTCACGATGTGCTTACAATTGGATATATATGGTGCTTGATGTTTGCTTTGACGTAGGATGTAGGTATTGGGCATCGACTCCACTTGCACTATCAGGTTTGAGCGTGCCCTATAAGCCCAATGGGTATGATGTGGAAATTAGAGTTGACAAGAAAGTTTCTATCCTTAGTCCGTCAACCCGTCATTGTGTTTGATGATGTGGTCCATTTGCAACCCTGTTTCCATTTTGGTATCATTTTGTTTGAGTTGTTTATTTGGATTTATTAATTAAAGTTATGATAATCATTTGAGGTAGTTGTTTCTCTTTGTGTGTTGAGTTATCAATTGTCGTGCAATTAATCAGTTCAATTTAACGAAGTTCATAAGTAATATGTCATTTAATCAAGTATCAAAATTAAATTATCAAATTTAAATAAAATGAATGTCATTCAAGTAATGTGTTACCGTTTGAAGTTTTCAAATATTATGTAATTTAATTAAATTACCAATTGAATGTTGTTGATTATTAAATTAGATTATTAGAGGAATGTCGTTAATTAATTATTGAATTAATTAGTTATACATTATAATGATTTAGTTATTATTATTTTATTAAATGATGTATAATTAAATGAAATGTAATAGGATATTAATGTATTTATTAATAATGTATATTTTTAAATTAAATTATAATGGATAATGAAGTATTGAATAAAATATATTAGATTGGATATTTTAAATGGAAATAGATAACTTTAAATTTTGGAAAAGTGATTAAATGAATTACATTATAAAAGTATTTGTGATTAGTAATTGTGATTTATTAAATTTAAATAGTGTGATTTAATTGAATGATTAAAATAAAAATTAAAGGTAAAAATTATTACCCTTAGATTTTAATAAATGAAATGCGGAAGGAGTTAGGTTTCGAAAGTAAATAAAAGCATAAGGATTTACCAATAGGTGGAAAATTAAAAAGAAAAAGAAAATGACAGGTGTATGAGCATGCACACTTGGGCAACTAAAAGTAATTTGGAAACTTGCCACTTGTACTAGTTTTGTTCTCGAAAATAAAAGAGGATTTCTTTAATTAAGATGGGTTTTTTGTGGGGAAACAGGGTGGGGAATTTCAACGAAAAACTTTTACTCTAAATTATGCTCTAGCAAAAAGTTAAAAGAAATTACAGCCCTGAATATTTTGACATAATTTTTTTTGCACAAAGTAATCAACCCAGCTTGCCATCTCCATCTTCAAATGTAATTTATTTTCTCATTCTCAATTTAAATTCTCATTCCCTAATTGTTTTCGAAAATGACTCGTATAAGAGAATAAATTTCTTGAGATTATTATTATTATTATGAATTCATTCATTTGAAATCTGCCCTTTAGCAATTGCCTAGTAATTGTGTGGTGCCTGATAGTGTATGTTGTTCCCATTGATTTATTTATAAACCGCCTGTATAATTTTATTTTATTTCTAAGTTAGTTTGATGTATAGGTGTGTTGGAGTTACTATTTTCTTACTGCCTGGTCATTATGTGAGGCTCTACCTTTTGATGGTTGTGCCCTCTCACTTCCTAATATTTCACTTTATTTTCCTTTCCCATCCTATCCTCTATTTTTTCATCCATTTAGAAGTTTTCATTTTAGTTTCTTTGATATGCCTTTAGAACTCTGTGGTTTAGTTTCTTAATAAATTTTCTAGCTTCGAGCCATTGGTGAAATGATGATTAATACTGAAATTAGAAGTATGCTTATATCTTTATATAGATGTACGTGTGTGTTATAATTTATAAACAGTATTTTATTAAAATTCCAATATGTTGTTTCATAAACAGTAGAATCAATACATTTGATTTTAAATAGTGGTGATTTTTAAATAGATATGATTACATATATATACACTTTAGTATCATTGTTTATACTAGAATTTTATAAATAAAACTAAACAGTTCTTTTTAACAACAAATTTAACTCTATAAAGTAATCGCTTCTTTAAAAAGAAATATATATCTAGATACACATAACTATAAATATATGGATGTATAGAATTAAAATAGAAGTAGATTGTTATATTTAAAATGTGTAATTACTTATTGGGTTGAGCATGGCTACATAGTTCATAAATATTTAAATGATTTTATTTTAACATATGATTAAAATGTAACTGGTCATCAAGAAAAAAATGTGTGTGGAAATGTATGTTTATACACACAAACACATATATGGGTGTAAATGACAGGTAACTTATTTGGGTAAAATAAGTTTCATAATCTTTCATTATTCTATAAAATCAAATATCAGTATTAAAGTTGTATACACATAAAAATGGTCTGGAAAATATTAATTAATTAAATATGATTTATTTGATTAATTAACCTTTATTTCATCTACTATGAAATAAATAGAAATATTTATTTATATAGTTCATCTTAAATTCTTCAATCTTTATTCAATTATTTTCGTCTTAATTAAATAAACAAATTTCACTTTGTTTTATTTAATTATCATAATTAAATTCATCTACTATTAAATAAATAGAAATATTTATTTAAATAATTCACATTCTAATCCTTCTATTCTTCAATTTTAATTAAATATACAACTTCAATAGTTTGTGTTGTTTAATTATCACATCATTCAATCTTAATAATTAAACAAGATTAAATACTTTGTTGTTTAATTATCATATCTCTTCTATATTTATTTAATAAACAAATTCTATAGTTTTTTTTATTAAATTAATTATCCCCTTTTACTACTTTGAATAAACCAAAATATTCAAATAAAGGCATAAAGGAAAATTTCCTCTATTCACTCACCTATCAAATTAGATATTATATGTATAATTTATGTCTAAATTAATTCAACTAGTATTTCACGGGAAAGCTTTGGAGACAAATTGGAATCAATCTCTCAATCCCCTTCCTCTGATTCTTCCTATCATCTGGCATGATGTTTTCATGGGGAGGAACAATCCCCATGATCAACTCAAGCTTCTCCATCGTTCACCATTCAATCCTCAAGATCAAATCAAGACCTTTGTTGTGCTACCCCTTTGGAAAATGTGCTACCGTGAATTTATAAATACAACCTCATTCAAAAGGAAATACATCTCTCATCTTTGTGCAAACTTACTCTATAGGAAAATATATCAAGCATCTTATCATTCAAGCAATTCAACATAAAATTATTTAGCAATAGAAATCATAACATCTATAGAATAAATATCATGGCTGCATCATAGATTACTATAGCTTCCATCCATCAATTTCATGTCAACATAATTTACAATAGCATCGATATCATTTTAGAAATCACCATATAGAAGTAGATCATTGCATTTAGCATCATTCGATTCTCTAGATTGGTATTTTAACAATCGCAGTGCTTACCAAATCTGAGAGCCCACTGTGATTTAAAAAATCTTTGGAGATAGGAAACAATGAGACGCTTTCAAGTTTTTTGTGCTTTAAATTAGTTAATTTCTATTAAATCTTGATATAATGTTTCATTAAGAAGTGTTTCTAGTTGTTCTACTTATTTACTTATTCACACTTACAATTTGGCACCCACCGTGGGGCCTCTAACTCCATATTTTTAGAATTTTTCTAAAAAGTGTTCGTACATGATACAACCGTGTTTTCTTTTAGCGCGATCGAGAGATTTTGTAGTGCTTCTACCAAAAGTTTTAGCGCTCTTGCAATTTGTTTTAGCGCTTCTACCAAAAGTTTTAGCGCTCCTACAATCTATTTTAGCGCTTCCACCCAAAGGTCTTTGTTCTAGGTCCAATTCTATTTTAGTGCTTCTTCCAAATTCTACAACGCTTTCACCAAATTCTATAGTGCTTCCAAATTTTGCAATGCTTCTAATGAATTAAATAGCACTTCATCAATCGATTTTAGCACTTCTATATTTTCTTGTCTAGATCCAACATCACTGCGACCAAAAATTAATTTTGATGTATTTGGACTAAAAAGAACCAATCCTAGCGTAGTCATCTAGTTTAAAATATATCAATCCTAGGGTAGTCATCATACAGTTGCTATATCAGTTAAAATGAACCTCATGTCTTTTGTGACGCAATATCTTCACGTAGAATAGAAAATTGTCTTTTGGATTTAAAAATTGAACATTGATTATTGTGCTTGTGTGGTGATAGGCTTATACTCTCCCCTTAATTGGGTGATCAAAAGGCCAAACTCATCCTTTATTTTCATGCAATTTACGCTTTTTAAAATCCTTTAGAAGGCCTGTCGTAGTGGGAAAAACTACTCACCCTACAGGAACGACCTAAGTGGGAATGCCTAAAGCCAAGGATTCCAAACCCACTATAATAAAAAGCGAGTTGTTGATGAAATTTCAACTCAATGATAGTGTGCAAGATAACAATCCCCAAAGCCTTTGTTCTAAAGGTTGGGAGGTCTCCTGAGGGAGTTTATCATTTTCTGCACCTCACAAAAACCCTATCTATGAACCATAGTGTAGAATCTAGTTGAGTCAGTAACCAAACATTGTAATACTCGTAGTGCAAGGGGAGGGAAGAATCTAACTCCAAGATACTCACCATATAATTTCCAAGGAACGTTTTCTCAAGGGATCGAGAAATCTAACTTTGAGTACGCACCTAGAAAAGACAAAAACATGGGCACCCTCTAAGGGGGTGACACAGCTGTGTGAGTCAACACAATTTTAAGATGTGGGCTATTGAGTATAATGATGAAATTTTTGACCTTAAGAGTGAGTATTCTTGAAGTATATTCTTTGTCAAAAACCAGTGGAAATCAAGAAGCATCATGTTTGATTCTTAAACATACACTTGTTGTTTAGATTCTAGGACTTAAAAAAAACTATTTTACAATTGCTTGTGTTTTCAAATCATTAATTTAGATAAAGATCATCTAGAAAAACACAAAGAGTTTGACAAGTCAACCTGTGAAAATTTATGATTAGGGATTAGAAATCAACAACATTTGTAAGGAAATCCCTCACAAAAAGAGTCAAGAAACCAAAGAAGCAACTTAGCTACAAGAAACTTTTGGAGAGGAGACACTTCTTATATCAAATTAGAAAAATCTTGCTTGAACATCAAAATTTTATCCATAGGTATCACAATTTTGCTAGAGGACATACTGATTATTTTTCCTTAGAGCCTTTATATTCACACGCCTATTTCCAATGAAGAGCTCTCTCACAAAAGCATAATCATAGTCAACCTATACGCCAGTCTTCCATTCCATAACCAACAATAGAATATTCCAACAGGCCTGATCAATTCTTATAATAGGCTTGTCATCCAGAATCGAAAAATTACCGGTAGGGATATCCTATTAAAATACCAAAAATCTTAAAAAATCAATCTTTTTCACCAAAAAAATTACATAGTGTTAGAATTTACCAGTCTTTTAGCGCTTTTGCACTCTGCATTAGCACTTCTGCAATCTGTTTTAGCACTTTTTCACTCTGTATTAGCATTTCTACAATCTATTTTAGTGCTTATGCACTCTCTATTAGCGCTTCTGCAATCTATTTTAACACTTTTTCCCTCTGTATTAGTGCTTCAAAAGAACAAAAAAATAGAGAAATTTTGGATACATCTGTCAAATTTGTTGGCATCAGAAACTTGGGTTTTTATCAGTCAGAGACTTTTTATAGCCCAAATAGTGTCTTAAACTTGAAACAAATAGGTTCTTACAGGTCAAATTTCTTTTCAAAATTAAACCTAGATCTTGCAATCTTAAGGTGTCTAAACTACCATACAAATTCTGGATTATTACGTTAGGTTTCTTTATCATGATTTTATCATCCCACAATCAAGAAACAAAACATAATAATCATATTTTTAGCTTAGTCAATATCAATAGGATCTATCATTCTATTCGACTTAAGTTATACCTCGACACTCATTTGAACAAAAAGATCAAAGTTTAGTGAGAATAACAAACACTTCTATGCCTATCTTGACAAGGTTACAAAGAAAAAAACTCATAGAAAAGGAAATTGAAACATCAAACACCATGGATGAATAAAATCCTTGGAGTAGACTCCACCAAAATAGCATGAATGAAATAACCCAAGAGGACATCTAAACAACACAGCAAGACCCAAATTTCCATAAGTTTATGGAAAAGGTCTTAGATCAAGACATGGAAAAATATCTTTTGATGCTAGCAGAATCAGGTACAAAACTTCTAAAAGATTTCAACATCAATCAGTTAAAAGAAATGCCTAGAGCAAATGAAACCGAAACACAACACACACAAAACACCGATCAAGTTGTTTCCCTAACACATCAGATGCAAAACTCACAGCAACAACTTCAAGACATGCAAAAGGGAACCAAAAAAAGGTATTCATTACAAGACATTTGTCCATATCCCTTTGATCCAAGTGTAGACATGATACCATTTCCTAGACATTGTGAATTCCTGAAATACGAGAAATACAACTGTAAAATAGATCCAATTGATGATGTAAGGGAATTCATAACCGTGAGTTTATAATTTTCACAAGAAGAAACTTATATAGTGAGGTTATTTCCAAGGAGCTTAGGAGGTCAATGTATGGAATGGTTCTCTAAACTACAACCCAGAATTCAAAATTTTGAAGAACTAGTCAATAGGTTTATCTCACAATTTTCCTTCAATATTCAACATGAGGTAACAATAAAAGAACTCTACAACATGAAACAAAAGAAAGGTGAGACATTCCTCTCATTTATACAACGATGGTGAAGGTTGTTTGCTAGGTATCCTCATTCCATACCCAAAGAAGAAAGGATGGAACTATTTATTGACAACTTAATTGATGAAATGACCTATAGGCTTGAGATAAAATGTCCAACCACATTTGAAAAAGTGATTGAAAATAGCCTCAAAATCAAGGAAGCTTTGGTCAAAAGAGGGGTGATAAAACATTACAATGAAGGATCAAACAATACAAGTTCCTCAAATCATTATGGCAACAATGACAAGCCGAAGTTTTGGCAAAAGAATAGAAATAATGGAAACAATGATACTACAAAAGATACACAGAATGTTAAACCAGTATTTAATTTGAAGGCTGCTACTGCAAAAACAAATCAAAACAATGACCAAATTATCAAACAAAATGTCAATCAAAACAACAATCCAAAAAATGGAGAATCTAAACCACAATCATATCAAAGATCATAAGACTGATGATGATTCACACCATTGGGACAAACATTAGTTCAACAATGAGAGAACTTATTGCAAATGGACTTATCACCTCACGTGAAGCAAGATTTTGGGATCCAAAAGTAAAACCACCCTGGTGGAATGACACAGACTATTTTAACTTTCATAATAACAAGGGACACAAGACAAATGACTGTATGGAGTTAAAACATCTAGTCCAAGATTTGATTGACAATAAAAAGGTAATCGTAGAAGGACATCAAACAAATAATGATCATATTGCATTTAAAGATCCTTTACCCAATTACGAAAAGGGAGAATCTTCTTCTACAAACAGTAAAGGTAAAAGTGTCAACTACATTTATGATGGTACAATATTTTGTATCTCTACAATTGAGAATGATTTTGTCACTAGTAATCATAGTGGCAACAATGGAAACAATGACATTATACCATTAGATCTAGATCCAAACATAAACACATCCAACAATCAGGTAAATGTCTTAAAAATCAAGGAAAGACAAGACTATCAACCAGTTAACATAATGACAAGGGGGCAATCCAAGGTAATATTGAAAGGAGTTTCATCTAAAACCACCACTCCCGCTTCAAGTCAATACAACATTATCGATCAACTACAAAAAATACCAGCACAAATATCAATATTAGAGCTCCTTAAAATATTGTCATCTCATAAGGAGGTTTTAGAATAAGCTCTTGTGGCCACCATGGTACCCAACAACATGGATGTCTGCCAATTTCAAGCTATGGTGGGAAATTTAACCACCCCTCATTGTCTATCATTCTCTGAACAAGATGATTTATCACTTAACCATCTGCATAATACTGCACTACATATTGAAGTCTTGATCCATAAACACTGTGTCAAACGTGTCCTAATAGATGGTCAAGTTGGTTTAAATATTTTCACTTTAAAATTGATCTATGCACTAGGTTATTCTGATAATGTTATTGATGACCGAAGGAAAATGACAATAAAAGCCTATGACGAAGAAGAGAGATCCTCCAAGGGATTGATCATATTTCCTATTCAAGTACAATCGATGGCAAAAAATATAGCTTACCGAGTTCTAGAAAAAGAGTTAACCTACAATATACTCTTGGGATGTTCATGGATTCATGAAATGCAAATGGTTCCTTCACTTTATCATCAGTGTTTGAAAGTTCTAGTCAATGGCCAAGAAGTGACTATATCAGTAGATTACAACAATCCCCAACATTGTAACATGCTAAAAACAACTCAAGACACCTTTGTGCCCCATAATAGAGAAACAAGCACCTCTAGTTCATCTAACAGTGAAAAGAAACTAAACGTTGTATCCAAATGGGTTGAGAAAAAGGACCAATCAAAGGAGAAAATTGTTGTTGATTCCACTTTATCAGATGATAAGGGTCATTTGAATTCTCTATCACAACAATTTCAAGAAAAGATCCATTTAACCGACAAAGGAATGGGAGAATATTCCATTGGGCAATCTCTATGTCTTCTACAGTTACTACCATCTCCAGAATCATATGGGCAGCCATCAACGAAAAAAAACTAATCATCACAATGTACCAACATTTTGGATGAAATATTTATAAAAAAAGGTACTCTAGAAGACGAATAAGAAGACGAGGCCATCCTTAATTGGTTATACAAAGATGAAGAAGCATCCACATCAACAAATGTCAGCATAAAGATAGATTAATATGGCAAAGGAAAAGTTATCTTAGAGAAAATGAGGTATGAAGGACAAGGACCTATTGGAAAAAGAAAGGAAGGCATCATAGAACCCATTCAACCTCTCACACTTCAGTCAAAAGACAAAAAAGGACTGGGTTATTTAGAGAAAACAAAACAAGAAATGACTAAAAAGGCGGTTGAAAGAATCCTTCAAATGAGAGATAGTTCTGAAACATATTCCAATGAGTATGAGTGGGATCTTTACTCTAACGTATCATACATAGACATACAAATTAATTTCATAAAAGAGTATGCACCCACATGTAAGGAGGGACAAAGCTCAAGGGCTAGACCATTTGTATTTGACTCACAAAATACCACTAACACAAGTGAGGATGGACAGACATCGAGTGAGATAGATGAATTGGAGGAAAGGAATATCATAGACCTCGACATACCTATTAACAACTCTGACACAATAGCTATTCAAACCCTCATTTCCATTGACCAAAGTAAATCTAATGAATTTTTTCCATTAATACATCCTAATCTTATCGATTGGGAACCAAGTGAACCTACCAATGTACCCATTTTTGCAAATGATTATACTATCATAAACTATCTTTTTTATAATGACCCTAACATGAGTTCTAATCATAAATCTCATAACGAAATGTTCAGTCAGGAGGGTGTCAAATATTCCAGTTGCAAAATTGAAAACATGAATAGTGGATCTAATGGTGAAAACCATTCAATGGCAGCATTAGATCTCAAAAAGTAAAAATAAAGAATGCATCTGATGATGAAAATATCTCAGATGCACCGAAAGATGGGGGATTTGACACCCTTCTAGAACATTATCATGAAAGATCATCAGTACTAGTGGAGCCTACGCAATCTATAAATATTGGCACAACAAAAGAAGAAAAGAAATTACATCTGACAACATCCATGACTAAAAAACAAAAGCCAAAATTTATCAAGTTCTTTGAGGAAAAAAGTATTAACTTTGCTTGGTCATACTCTGATATGCCAAGTTTAGATCTAGATCTTTTAAGGCATCATTTATCTCCACCATATGGGATTAAACCTATGAAACAAAAACTAAGGAAGATGCATCCACATATTGCCTTGATGGTAAAGGTTGAGCTGAAAAATTTGTTAGATGCAGGTTTTATTAGGTCTATCGATTATGCTGAGTGGCTATCAAATATTATCCCTGTATCTAAATAGGAAAATAGTATCAGAATATGCACATATTTTAGAGATCTGAACAAGGCATGTCCGAAAGATGATTTCCCCTTACCTAACATTGACATCATTGTGGACTTAACAACAGGACTTGCCATGTTATCAATAATGGATGGTTTCTCAGGTTACAACCAAATCAAGATAGCACCCGATGATCAGGAGAATACAACATTCACATGACCATGGGGAACTTTTTGCCGGAACGTCATGCCCTTTGGGTTGAAGAATGCAGGGGTAACATATCAAAGAGAAATGACCAAAATATTCCATGATATGATGCATACCTTTATGGACGATTATGTGGATGATATCTTAGCAAAATCATATTCCAGAGAAGGACATCTAAATATCCTAGGAAAAATATTTACAAGGCTGGAGAAGTTCAATGTTTGGCTAAATCCTAAGAAATGTGTCTTCGATGTTACATCAATAAAAATCCTAGGATACATAGTGTCAGAGAAGGGTATCGAAGTAGATCTCACCAAGGTCAAGGCTATAATGGAAATGTCACCGCCAAAGAATATTAGTCAACTAAAGTCACTACAAGGCAGGCTACAATCAATTAGGAGATTCATCTCTCAGCTAGCAAACAAGAGTCATCCATTTTATCATTTGTTACATAAAAATGTCTTGTTCAAATGGGATTAAGGGTGTGAAACAACTTTTAATCAAATAAAACAATATATGATGTCACCACCCATACTCATTCCACCTACAGAAGGTAGACCTTTACTACTATTAATTGCAACAACATACATTTCCTTATGAGCACTATTGGCATAAGAAGATTATGAGGGAAGAGAACAAGCTATTTACTACATCAACATGACTCTGAATGGCTATGAGATAAATTACACCTTCATCGAAAAATATTGTTTGGCAGTGGTGTTTGCTACCCAGCAGTTGTGGAATTACATGTTGATTCACACAGTCAGGCTCATAGCAAAGATTGATCCGTTAAAATATCTACTCAATAAGGTTGCTTTAAACGACAGACTGGCCAAGTGGGTCATGATTTTAAGTGAATTTGACATCTACTATGTGGAAAGGAGAGCCATCAAAGGTCAAGTGATTGCTGAAAAATTAGCTGAAGCTCCACTAACCAATTACTTTCCAATGACAATTGAGTTTCCTGATGCAAACATTCTTACTGTGACAACACAACAATGGAGGCTTTATTTTGATGGGTCATACACCCAAAGAGGGTCTAGTGTGGGAATCTTGTTTGTTACACCTTAAGGACACACCATACCAAGGTCTTATAGACTCATGTTTCCATGTACCAATAATGTAGTTGAGTATGAGGCATTAATCATTGGCATTAAGGTAGCAATTGAATGGAAGGTCACAAAATTACAAGTATATGGAGATTCACAACTAGTCATTTATTAGGTAAATGATGATTATAAGACAAAAGATGAGAAGTTGATGCCATATAAAATGTTGATTGATGATCTCAAAAAGTATTTTGTGGATATCAAGTTTGAAAAAATTTCCAAGGGCAGAAACTAAAGCTACAGATGCTTTGGAGACAATTGCTTCTCTTTTATAGTTGCCAGAAAAATGTGGTCATTATGAGTTTATGGTAGAACAAGTGTCCAATCCTACTTATGATAATCCTAAATCACAAACCATATGCTATTTAGATTCCATTGAATCCCCACTCTATGGAAATACTTATGCTTACCTAAAAGACAACATCCTTCCTTTTGATATTTCCAGAAACCGGACACACAACTTCATCCATCAATCCACCTAACATACCTTAATCATCGACATACTTTACCATCAAGGTCTAGATGGTACTCTTCTCCAATGTTTAGAACATAATGAATCTGAGATAGCCTTAGGTGAGGTTCATGAAGGTATTTGTGGAACTCATTCAAGTGGGCTAACTCTAGCAAGGAAACTCCTTCGTTTGGGGTATTACTCGTCAAGCTTAGAGAAGGAGTCTTATCAGTTTGTTAAGAAGTGCTAGAAGTGTCAAATCCATGGAAACCTATTTCATGCACCAACACAATATTTGCATCCCTTCACATCAACATGGCCCTTTTGTCAGTGGGGACTGGACCTGGTAGGGAAAATAAATCCATCTTCATCCAATGGACATAAATTCATAATAACAACAACATAAACTTTACAAAATGGATAGAAGTGGTTCCCCTATCAACAATCACTGAAAAGTAGGTCTCATCTTTTATACTAAACTACATAATCTGTCGGTATGGAATACCTGAGTTCATTATTATAGACAATGGAAGACCATTTAAGAACTAGGACGTCCAAGAATTGTGTGAAAAATTTCATATCCAACATCATTTCTCAACACCATACTATCCTGAAGGAAATGGCCAAGCAAAGGCCTCCAACAAGACAATTCTAAAAATACGAAAGAAAAAGGTTAATGATGTTGGACATGATTGGCATGTTCAGCTCAACCCTGCATTATGGACCTATAGAACTAGCATCAGAACACCAATAGGAGCTACACCATATGCCTTGGTATATGGATCAGAGGCCATCCTACCTATTGAGGTAGAAGTACCATCACTCCATGTATCACTAAAGGGTATCATTACAGATGAGGATTATAGAAACTCTAGACTACAAGAACTAGAATTGTTGGATGAACATCGTCAATAAGTTGTCAACCATCTGATGACATATCAATAGAGGATGTCCAGGAGTTACAATCACAGGGTCAAACCTAGATTTTTTCAAGTTGGTGACTTGGTCCTAAAGGAAAACCCTAGAAATCAACAAGATACAGAAAAGAAAGGGAAATTTGAACCTAACTGGCTAGGTCCTTTTGTTATCATATCAGTCTATGGATCTAGAGCCTATCAACTGTCAACACCTAAAGGGGATCTGTTTCATGAACCTATCAACAGTATCCATCTCAAAAAGTTCTATACCTAAATCACCTAGTACATGGTTCAATTCCTGGAAAAATGGTTTCCTTTATGAAAACCTGGCAAACAGGTGTCTCGATGATAGAAAAATAACAAAAAAATGACAAAAAATTAAAAAAATTCAAAAAGACTGAAACAAAAAAAAGAAGTGCAATAAAAACATGTAGTGAAAACTTGGAAATAGGCGCTATTTGTGATTTAACCATCTTTTCCATCTATTGGACACATTTCATGCTCATTACTTTCACCATCACTTTGTATCCATTATCATATCATTGCAAGTGGTCATGTCTCACCCTAGCTTGGGGGCAACATCTGGACCTCACCGGGGGCAATAAAACATCAAGAAAAATAGACAAACAATAGTATGAAAAACGCAACAAAAACAATGTTCGAAACATAATCCAACATGGAACATCAATCAAAATCGGAAAGACAACGTACATCCATATCCCAATAGAAAATCCGAAAACAAGTCAAAAAGTCAGTCTCAAAAAGTCAAAAAAAAGAGTCTGTGTCAGTCGAACTACGTGGTCTCTTCATGTATAACATAGGTAAGGATAATATTTGATCAAGCCCCCAAGGCCCCTAGGATAGGTTTTTAGGGTAGGTTTGATCCAAAATCTCAGGAAATCACAAAAACATCATAAAATTAGAATGGATAATCTAATATGACTAATGGTTGAAATACTTTAAGAAAAGGTTGGATATGTTATACTTTGATCTTTGTTATCATTTATTTGGAGAAAAATGATGATGTATTGACCTAGAGAAGCGAGGAAAGAGAATTATATTTTATTTGACTATTGTTTGTGAATTGATCATTTATTGTGTGACTTGTCGTGAGATGTGCTCTACAAAGTATCACTGATGACATTCTGAATTTACATAGTAAATGATTCAATTCTTATCTATTTATGCAAGAAATTCTTAGGTCATCTCAGTTTAATTATACCTAGATGCTTGTGTTCACTTGCAATATCAAAAATCATGAAAGTAGTACTCAGGTCATCCTGGTCTAACTCATACCATCGGTGCTTGTACTCACTTTCAACATTTTAAAAGATCAACGATGATAAAAGACACGATAAAAGGATTGTTGAAATGACAATTTTGCATATGGATTTGCATATTAGACTTAAATAAAATTTGTTAGTTTTGCATATGCAGGTTAGTTTTGTTCCAAAGATGGGTAATCAAATTCATAAACAATGTTAACTTTCTTTATTAATAGATTGAGTATACTTGACATTTATAAAAACATCATCACTATCATATAGTTGCATAATCATTTTCATTGCATACATTAGAAGAATTTATTATGGCATCTCATCATTCATACATATCATCAAATGATTAGTATTAATCAAATCATACATGTCAAAATCATCATATCATTAAAAGTGTATGAGAAAAACTATCAAAAAAATATATAGGAGCATTTTCATTCATTCATTTATCATCCTTTCATCATTCATACATTTGAATTCAATTGTTTGCATTGATCATATCATATTTCCCCTATTACATGTCATAAGATTGCATAAGAAAATCTCAAAAATAATAAATCTCTATAGTTTCATATCATATCATTTATCAAAAATCCATGTACCTATCAAATATGATCCATTTATTACATCATATATTTGTATTTATGCAAAAATAAAACATACACATCCCATTTACATTGCATATCATAAATCATTTAAATCATTATATCCATATCCATGTATATAGGTACATTATCATGACCATGTAAATAATGGCATACATCATACATCCATACATCATCATTATTCATAATCACTATTATTGAACATCATAAAACATAGCACATCACATCATCATTAATGCATCCATAACATATCATATAGAATAGAGAAATTAAATGCATCCATCACTAAACCAATAGAGCACATATAGATCGAACCATCCACCGCATATCATAGAGAACTCAAAATCATGAATGCCAAGTATACAAAGATGTCTGAAATATAAAGAGATACAACATAAAAAATGGTTATAAATCACAAAACCAGAGTCTACATTAGTATCTCAAATGCATCAAAAAATCACATCATGTAGCTATGATTGGCTATCTCCAGATGGTGCTGGAATCTTTGGGCCAGTACCTCCCCCACCAGATGGACCGGGATCTCTTAGATCTCTCTGTGGAGACTGAGTCACACCCTCGCTAATAGTCTGAGAATGAGTCCTACCAGATCTAGAAGGCACATAACTAACTCTCTACGCGGAAGGAACATCATCATGGTATTGGCTTCTGTAAAACTCTACCTTTCGACCCACAGGGAGAATCTCATAGATGTAATCACCTACAGTGGTGCCATGAGCTAATCTCTGAAGTTTTTTGGCAGTAGTCTGAGCCTGCTCTATGACCTATCGGGCTATATCTCACTCTGTTGTCATGGTGGCAATCTGTGTCTATGCAACTGACAACTGTCCCTATACTTGTGAAAGAGCCTGAGCATGAGCCTGAGCCTACCGTAACATAAATAAAATGATGCTACATAGTAAGATGGTTAAATCTAATCTAACATGCATTAATCTAAATCAAACAACAAAGAACGAATCAAATGAACTAAAAAGTAAATAATGTAAAACATAAAATAGTCTCACTGAATATCAATCCATTTCCTCAAATTATCTTGATTGTCCTTCTCCATTTTTCTATATTGGTATTATTTCCCTCAGATTTTTGGTATGTATGCAAGCCTAGCCTGGATGTATGTCTAAGAAACTATCGAAGATTAAGTTCTTCCAAAAAGTGTATTGATTTCGGGAGCAGAAATAATACCAAAGATCACCCAATTTATAGAAAGTTGGTTTTCAAATGATCGACTCAGAGTCAAAAGAGAGATCAACGATCGAGATTGATGAATGTCATGCGATGTGAGTTATGTGTCAGTTAGAACATGAGTTGGGAAATTGTGCAGGATAAAGATTAAATTAGAATAATAATTTAATTTGGTGTTAAGACTGTTTGAAAATAGAATGAATAAGAGATCAAGATTAAATAAATGATTTAATCTTCAGTTGAAAGTCTTCGAAAATAGAAGAATTAGACTTTGAATGAAAAATATAAAGTTAGAACTCAGAGAATGATTTTTTCGAATGCACACATGAATCAATTAATTAAATAAAGATATTTAATTAATAAATATATTCATGCATATGAGTTAGAACTAGTTAACTGAATGGTTGTGACAGAGAGTCTCTTTATAGAGACCATCACATACTGAAATCCAGAGATAACTGATGGATTTCAATAGATCTTGAGTCAGATGGTGAGTGGATAATTAGTTAACTGGATGACAGAAGAATGTGACAAAAACAATTAATTATGAATTAAATGTTAATTTAACTCAACATTCAAAATTGAAATGATTTAATTAAACAAATAATAATTTATATAATTCACTGAAAAGGTCAATTAAATAATTAAATAATTTGAAATGAATATTTAATTATAGTCGAAATATGATAAGAGGTAAATTAAATAATAAATTATTTAATTCAGAAAGGGAATTAATTAATTAGCAACATAATTAAATAAATATGATTTATTTAATTAATCAAAGTTGAATAAGAGTAATAATGAATTAACCAAATAATTAAAAGGTTATTTAATTAATAGAAGAAATATGTGTTTAGAAAGTAATTAAATAATTAACATTATTTAATCATGACCATGGACATTAGAAAATTATGTCAAAAGTGGTACTCGTAGGCCTAGACCAATTTTTAGGGTCTACAGTTTGCCCCTCTTTGATACAATTTCATTTCGGATTTTGTGTCAAAGAAAATCATTAAAAACATGCCCCAATCATGCCCCCATATGAAATAGGTTAGGGTATGCACCCTCGGGAAAATTGACAAATTTTTGAAAAAATTCAAAAAAATTAGGAAATATTCCCGATAAGTCAATTTGATGGCCAAAAATGCTATGGAGTTGACGGAATTGAATTTGGAAGTTTTAGGGACGTGTATGGGTCGATTCAAGATGGAAGTTTACATGGCCAATAGACAAGGTTTGAAGAAATTCCATTTTTAACCCTAGGTATAAATAGGAATTAGGGTGAAAATCAAGTCATTTGCACCCCATATATTTGAAGAATTGAAGATTTTTCTTTGAGCTCTCAACAAAATGTCTCTAGTATCGTACACTCATCATCGCGGATATCGGATCCGAACTTTCTGACGGTCAGCCGACGTGGGACCCCTGGTATTTACCTTGAAACGATCTCTTGAATTTTCAATTTGCACGTAGTTTTAGGCATTCAAATGTAAATTTTCAAATGCGGTTTTTTAATGTCCAATGCATATGAGTTCGTTTTCTACACATCTGTGTGTGATACAACGCATATGTGAAATCACATATAGGCATGATTAGGTCATTTAGGCAATACACACATTTGTTATGTAATGAACCATATTTTATTTATTGCATCGCATATGTGTATAAGATAGGCGCATGTAGGATAGTAAAAGACATTTTCTAAAATGAACCGCATTTGCATATTGGATAGGAAATGAAATGCAATGGATGTGCAGTTATTTGCACGCATTTTCCTATTTGTTTGAATTGTCTGGTTTTGAGACACATTTTCCATGTGAAATGCATATGCTTGAGTATTCGATGCATGTAGGGTCATGCACCACATTTGGAAATAAGAATGATGCATTTGACTACCAAAGTTTAGAAAAAAATTTCTGATAGAATACTGGAATGATTTGATGTTGACACCTTGTTTGAATGCCCTTTTTAGGTTATACTAGATCCTATTTATACTCAAAAATCATGATAAGATACTTTCGAGCTCAAAGATCTGTTAGTGAGTGCAAAGACACGCTTATTATGGAGACTGGGACTTTAGCATGTATGCACCATGCCCACTATTCGGGAAAATAGAGGTATGCTCATTGCCCTATGTGAGAGGTGGCATTTAGAGACTTCGTCATTTCATTTTCCTACTATAGAGGCAACTGTCACGTTGGAGGATGTGTATAGGATCCTTAGATTACCTATTAGAGGAGAGAGAGTGATGTATGATACCCAGAGGGGTTTTAGTGAGATTGGCAGATATTATGTATATGATGATATTCATAGTTTAGGGATAGAGCACTACGATATTAGATGGTAGGTGCTAGCGGATAGGTACGAGTGGATAGACTGTATATTATGTTCATTGATTTGCAGGATAGTTCTTCTTGACCGTCGGGGTCATGGATTTCCTGTTGGGTGGGGGGAGATGTTAGTTAGGATGTTAGAGAGAGAGGTTGTATATGCTGGGGGTCCTTGTCTATTAGCTATGATGTACTTCCATTTGTATCATATAGCATATAGAGATGCACAGTCGATGAGCTGTGAGACTACTCTTCTTATGGTCTAGGCATTGGAACGTATTGTCATGTTTCGTCCTCCTGTTATTGTTGATCAAGAGGTGAGATCTCCTTATGTTTTCCGCTATGCGGGAAACATTACACAAAGCCATGTTGGAGATACCGGATATTGGAGGTGTTGGTGTTTTTTTCTTGTAAACTAGGTTTGTCTCCTAATCTACCTATGGAATTTCCAAATTCCAATCAAGGGCAGCTCGGAGGACCTGGACCAACTGGTGAGGATTTTAACAAATAAACCTCCTACACTTTGGGCTCTGCAAGACCCGAGAGGGTGATCCTTGTAATGAGTTTACAATCTCAACAACAAAATCATAAACAATCATTAACTTTAAAAAATAGATAAACTCACTTAATAGCTCAACAGAATGGGATAGAACTGAAATGAATTGGTTGTTCATCAGTAATATCAACCACTTGGAGCATGAGATTGTTACAACATAGTTTCATGGTGAAAGATAAATCATTAGTTTTAAAATGGTGGTAGCAAGCCCTAGGTGAACACAAACAAAACACTGCATCACAAAGAACAGATGCAAATCAGACCAATGCCATATCCATTGGAGGAGTCAAATTCACCAATACCTAATGGTTCATAGCAGATTTTAACACATAACATGTAATATCTTTGATCATACTACCTTACAGTATCACCAATTTGTACCTCAGCTCAATACTTCTTACCCAATCCTTGTACATAACATATCAATCTGCAATCTCATTTAAGCAGTTTAAATAATTCTTTGAATTCATGCTAAAACCAGAATTGCACACACCAAAACAGTGAGAAGAACAGAATAACCCTTGATTACTTCATTCAAAATTTGAATACATTTGCACATAGAAGAGACATGAGCCTAGATTTGTCAGTTAAACTCAAATGCCAGTACTGTTATGAAACACTAAATCCCAATAAACTCAAATCTTACAACACAATGACACAAAACCCACTTGCATTGCCTCTATAACTACATATTTTACAATTTTTATGTAGCTCCACACCAGAATTTCGACTAGCTTACTTGCTAACCTTACTTGCTAATTTTCCCACCCTCTTTTTTTATGAGAGAAGAAAAGATAAGAAGAGGAGAAGAGATTCCAGAAGAAACCCTAAATCCAAATAGGAACAGCCATCTGGAAACATCTCCACCGTTGAACAATGATCTGTAGAATATTCTCTCCATTTCCATGTAACAAACTTCAATCTATTCCAAAAACAACATGTGCTCAATTTGTTCTTCAATAGGAAAATGCCATGTGTCCACTCTTCACTCATTGCAATAGACTGATTCTACAGTTGAAAGAAAACTCCATTCCCATGAAAAATCCATTTTCCTCTATTTTCTATTTTTTTCCCTCTGCTGCATTTTACCCTTTGCATATTCACTTTGGAAATTTTATCCTCTTGCTAAAATTCCTCCAACAAATAGAACAAAAGTGAATATTTTATTCACTTTCTCCCCGTGGAAAACATTTATCTCCATCCTTTTTTACTTTTGTTGTTGCACATTCAACATTTACCTTCCAGCCAAAAGGAAACTTAAATTTTAAGAGAAGGGCCACTTAAAAAGAAAATATTTTGCATCAGGCAAAATATTTTACTAGAGCCTCACCCCAGATTTTTGAAAAATAAAATCATTGGAAGCATTGATTTATTTAAAATCACTGCTACATAATACTTTATCCAGCCCCATGTATTTCTCATTTTACAATTTTAGAAAAAATTTACCCACATTACACTTTCCTTGGGCCCACCACTCATTTTCTACGCACCAAATATTTTAACGTAAGAAAATCATGGGCGAATTGCTCCATCCATTAAATTTTAATGAAAACCCACATTGATATTCATCGGGAAAAATCAATTTCCTCCAAAAGATAAGTAAAACTTTAGAGAATCCATAGGCCCACCATAGCCACGTGTCACCCTCTCGCCATCCCGCAATCATTATCGACCAGGAAACTTCCGATCACGACATGGTGGGGAACGGTCATTAATCCTCATTCATTCTCTGTTTTACTTAAAAAATTAACTTAACATTCAAGAGAAAACAAATGGGCCCCTCCATTTAATACCATTTGACCAAACATTAGGGAAATATTTAATTTTTAAAAGTTTTATCTTACTCCTCTCCCCATCTCCCCGCCATCCCGCAATCGATAATCCTCGGGCAATTCCTGATCGCGATATGGTGGACAATGATGGAGATTGAGCTACATTCACCCCCCATCCTCCACCGTTGGATTCTTCTCTGCCCTTCACCTATTTGTTTCCTTTTTGCCCTAATTCCTTCCTTTGCCATTTGATGTCCCTGTGCGTGGTCTCTTCCCTGTCGGCTTCTCGTTTGGCGTGGGCGTTTCTTCACTGTTTGCACCTCTTCTGGCATGGTGTGGGCCTTCATTCTCACTGGCACAGGCTCCTACTGGTCTTCCCATTTCTCCATTGGATGCGCCCACTCCATTCTTCATCCGCGCGGGCCTTCATTCTCCTGTTGCTTCTCATGCCCACCATGTCTCATCCTCACCTTCCTGTGTGTGAACTTCCTTCTCCACACCTAGGTGTGGACATCCTCCACTGGCTTCTACACATTGGCTGCACCTTCCCTTGTTGCAGGTCATTCCCCATGGTGGCCACCTTCTCACTGTGCGAGTTCTCCATTTATCTCCTCCTCCTATAGCACGGGTCTCCCCGTGCCTTCTCTATTTGACCGTGGGCTCCTTCTTGGGCTTTGTGAGCCTCCTTTTGCTGACTGGCGCCTCTGTATTTCAAGCTAGCACAGGCTCCCTACTGTGGGCTTCCCCTACTTGTGTGAGCCTCCTCCTTGAGCGTGGGCTCCACTCACCTCTCTCCCACATTACTGGCTAGTGTACCTCTTGTTTTTCTCCTTGCACTGGTTTTGGCCCTCCTAAATGCACCTGCCTACTCCCTCAAACAACGTATGGGCCTCCTCAGAGTTTCTAAAACCTTATTACCAAATGCATTTTGTGCCTGTCACAAAACTACACCCTCCAACACTAGTCGTGCCCATCCTTTTGATAGATCTTCATAACTGTTCCAAAGCTCTCTCCATCATCTAGTGCGGGCTCCTTGCAAGTTGTAAATCGCACCCCCTCTGTCAATTCATTGGTTGAAAATAGATCTGTAGGCTCTTCAACAATCCATTTTGTGTACAAAAAATTCAAAATATTTGATGAGAGTTACTTTCATCAAGTGAAACGCAAGGAGCATTGGTTGATAAGCAATCCCTTGCACTCTAGTATAACACTTCATTAGTTTTGTTGTTATCTTGAAATAGCACCCAACTCCCTAAGAGTTTTTCTTAGTTTATTGTGTCACATGGCTGCAAATGAAAAACTGATGTATCATTGTCATCAGCTTCAATGGGACAAGTGTACCCAATCGAATAATCCCCAAAATTCTTGACCATTCTAATTCAATAAGGAACTTTGGGAAAAAAAAAATGGCTTTAGTTTTTCAAGGACAAACCTTAAATTCAAAACCTTGTAAACAACATGTATCTTGATTTTCCCTCATAGCTGAGTAAAGCATGTCGGGCTCCCCTGTGGGTCTGACTAAAAAAAATTTGGTTTTCAAACAAGTTTCGCCCACAACTGAATTGACACTGCATTTGAAGTGGAATGGTAAGTTGGGTTGCCCTCAGAAACTGTTTTCTGTCACTTTTAAAAAATGGTCAAAAAAGGCCAAGTTGCCTTAGGAATCAATCCAGGAAACCAATCAAATGACCTCGTGAAACCATAAAAACTTGCAAACCTGTAGTCATTTGATCCCAAAGTATAGTGCAAAAGATGGCTCAGAGAAACAGATCCCGAGGAACCGAATATTAATCGGCAAAATTGCCCAGTCAGGCTTTTCTAAAACAATTAAAACACACCCGACTGCCAATTTGTAAAAATAGCAAATCAACCCCTGACGAGCTTCCATCAGACATAGTGGAACATTAAGATACCCTGAGCATGTGTGCAAAAGGATTTTCTTTGAAATATCACTGATCAAAAGTTATTAACAATCAAAGTTGGCCTCTCAGAAGGGTTGTCAGGGATGCAGATGTGAAACCGAGCAAACAACATTTGGTTTTGATCTGCTAAAAATAGCAAATCAAATCATGAAGTTCTGCAAACTGACATCTGAGATCATTTAGGTATAGAGAACACAGAACAACATTCATTTTGACATAACAGTCAACTGTTTGTGAAATCCAAGCTCAAATAGGAGGCTGTTTCGCAAACTAACAAATTTGCAAACAGCAGAACAGTGCAAAAACCCTCAAGCTTCACTTTTCAAAACCTTGACAAAACCTATCGTGGGAAGCTGAAAATTGACACACACGCTTACATATGTCAATAAAATACGTCTGCAAATGGGTTTTGCTTGGAAAGCAACATGCCTCAAGTTCTGATTCTCTGAAGTAGGTCATTCAAATTGACCCCTCAAGTGCATTTCAAAAAGTACAGAAGCAAATTTCGCGAAATGGGCACCTCAAATTTGCAAATTTTGAGAGTGCCAACAAGAGGTATGCATTGGACACCTTGGTTCAGTTTATATGGAGACCATACATGGATTGTGAGAGATGGTCGGATGAGGATAGGCATTTTCCCTACTGTCGATAGACACAATACCTGATTGGGAGGACTATTTCTAGTGTGCAAATTATAGAGAGACATCTGCCTGACCGTGTTTTGAAATAGTTTGGTGAGGTGCAAGATGAGCCGAGAGGACGAGTAGATTTTTCTCGATCATCCAGAGAGGTTCCTTGGTGGGGACCTATGATACCAATTGCTACTGCTGAAGCAGATATTCAGGCTTTGCAGCCTTTACAGTGGGGATGGAGGTGTGGATTAGCAGATCCTGGGACTACTATTGCATATGATACCTGGTGGGCAACACACCATCCTGTGCCATACACAAATCTCGATTAGCTGGCACTAGTGGAGAGACAAGGGACAGGGCCGAGAGGGCAATGCAGAGGTAGAGGTGGTGGCAGGGTTGGAGGAAAAGATGGTGGTGGTTATGGTAGAGGTGGTGGTGGTGGCAGAGATGGGAGACGAGGTTAGAGAGGTTGAAGAGGTGGTTGGGTAGGTGGATTATCACCTATTCGAGAGGCTAAGGTAGAGGATATTCTGATGTTGGACCTCGGGGGTGGAGGAGAGCATGTTGTCGAGGAGGCAGTAACAAAGGAGCATGCAGAGGTTGAGATTGACAAGGAGGTTGAGATAGAGGAGGAGGCTGAGGAGGAGGCTGAGAGAGAGTACGTGGACATTGATCCCCTTGGCATACTAGTAGGTTATGGAGAGGATGATGTGGAGGAGGAGATCCCCATGGAGGAGCATGAGATAGAGCTCTGGGACATGATAGTAGAGGGGAGATGGGATGAGGAGGCTCCTAGAGATAGTGCTAGGGAGTCATTGGAGGAGAGACTTAGAGTGGTTACTGTAGAGTGGGATGCCCTATAGATAGAGAGAGATCAGGTAGTAGCTCATAGGCAGGAGACAGAGCAGTAGTTTATAGAGATTAGACACCTCTGCAGTGGTACATCATCTGATGGTTTCGCTCATGGGCTAGTTAGAGTAGTGGAGAGGGCTTCATATTACAGGGATCTGTATGATTTAGTGGTGCCAACTGAGAGATTAGCTCCTAGATTTTCTGAGGTACATAGCTAGAGATCACAGAGAAGGATTTAGATCAGGACACAAAGTATAGAGGGTGTGGTAGGACCACAGAGGATAGGTCCATATGATAGGACTTCCACCTCACAGGGAGTACCTCCGAGGCAGTTTCCTCCACATTCACCACATGGGAGTAGTGGCAATGGGACTCATTGGCTTTTTCATGTTTTTAGACATTGTACTTTGGTTATAGAGCCTACAAGCTCATTTTTATTTATTGATGCATTCTGACATTGTATTGTGACACATGTTATTTTGAGCGATATATATATGATTTTTGGCAGCTATTCATATGATATGCAGTTCTATTTATGATGATTCATTTTTTCCTATATGATTATGTTTCCTATGATATATTATTGTTTATCTGATATATATATGTTATGGATGATGGTTTCTACATTATGATGTGTTTATGCAGTCTATGATGTTATGATGACTCTATTGATGATGGATGTAATGTACATTATGATAATGGGATGCAATGTTATATATACAATGCTATCTACATGTGATAGTTATGTAACTGTAATGTTTTTATTATGTACCTTATGATGATTGAATGCCTATTATGCCACGATTTTCCTAGATATGCAATGGAGATGTCTAATGTTCCTACTTGTTTTAAATGCAACATAACTATATGATGTACTATATATAGACATATGACACTGTTTACATAATGCTTATAGAATGTACACATATGTAGATTATCTATTTTTTTTGTTGTGTCACAAGTCTCTATCATTATGTCAGATAGGAGAAATGTTAGCATGGATGATTTCAAAATGTTAGTAGGAAACAAAGAAGGTTGATTGAAAGGACATATGATCTTTGATATTTTTCCATATATAAACTAAGCTTTGCATTTTATCATCATTGGGCGGGACTGACACAAATGGATAGTACACACCATGATATGAGATAGACCATAGTGTAAAAATTCATCCACTTGTGAAAAACAGATAGTCACAAACAAGGAGTGTCTTAACTCATATTAAGGCCAAGATTGCCCTAGTATTTTTGTCCAGACAAGCCACAGATAGAAAACAAATAAAAATGGGTCATGATATGTCATTTATCCTCTAAATCCTTCATGGGACATCCTTGAGGAAACTAGTAACATGACTCAAAACCCAAAGATAAAAAGACAATTGGCAGACAACAATCAAATAAAAAGAGTCCTGAGACATCCTTGCTTCTCTAAATACTTCAGGGAAATCCTTGAGAAAGCTAGTAACTGGACTCATGCACAAATCGATAATAAGATAAAAAAAAGTAATATATAAAGTCAAAAATCCAATAAAAGTGTTTGCTAAAACTTGATCTTGTGTAATTGTTTGATGTTCGACATAGCTTGATGTGAGGGATGGAACATACCGTATAAGACGTTGAGTCTCGTTTCGACCTTGTAATCATCTGTGTAAGGCATGACAAAGCCTGATTTCAGAATGAAACGTGTCGTATAAGACATTTGAGTCTGATGTCATTGATACGACAAGCTACATGAGGCTATGATGATGTCTGTTGTCAAGAAATACATATCTTTCTTAAGATATAAGTTGATTGTTCTGACAATATGTTTGATTTTGACTTGATGACAGTTTTGACATGTTTTCCTTGTTTATGAATGAATTTTTTTGATGCCTTGAATTTTATGAGTGTGTGTGTGTTGACAGTGTATGACTTGAAATGATGTACCCTAAAGGACTGACCTAATGCGGCCTTGGGGGCTCATCGATTGATAGCCTTTCCTACATTGTACATGTAAAGACCTCGTAGTTCGACCAGACTTTGACTGACATAACCAACTGAAAATATGTACTTAAGTTGATGATATGCAACATGAGTGATAGTGAATGTGATCAACCCTATTGGATTGACTTAGTGCAACCTTGAGGGCTCATCGATTGATAGCCTTGTCTATGTTGTACACACAGAGACCTCGTAGTTCGACACGACCAATGAATTTGAGATGTACAAAGAGTCATGATCTTATGTGTGTGAGACATGAGACACCTAGGCAGATAGACCTAATGCCTTGGGGGCACATCAACTAATGGCCTTGCCTAGCTCTAGTCGCAAAGGCAACATAGTTCGACTATGTCTACGAATGACTTGACACAACTGACTCCAACTCTATTTTTGGGATTTTTGACATGTTTTAATTTTAATTTTCTTTTTGGAGTTTTTTGATGTTTTTGGATTTTTGCAGGACATTTTCTGATATTGAGTTGCTATGTACAAGGTTCACATGACACCAGTCAAGGATTTTCCCCCAGTCAAGAATAAGACATATAGAATGGAGTGGGGAGATAGAGTGGACTTGATGTCAATCATTCCAAGTAATGGATAAAACAACCATTTATTATGAGTGACAGTGAAAAGTATGATTGGAATGATGGTAGACAAAGGAGTGAAGTCGACTACACATGGCACCTGTTTGCCAGGTTTTGACCATGGTACTTATCCATAGCACCATTGAAGTGGTTTTCACTATTAGATGGATTATTTCTCTTTACTATTTTATTGATTTTTCAATTTTTTTGGTGTTACAAAGATGCCTGTTTACCAGGTTTTCATGAAGGTAACAATTTTTTTATTTTTTCCATTTTATTTTATTTTTTCGATTAAAACATGGTTCTCAGAAGCTACACATAGAACCTCTTCAGATGAAGGCTGTTGATTTGTGACAAAAGTGGTTCTCCTTCAGGGGTAGAGATTTGACATGCTCCTAATCTGAAAGCTTCTATGACAATATAGGGCCCTAACCAGTTAGGTTCAAACTTACCTAGTTTTTCTCATTCAACTTGATTCTTGGGGTTCTCCATTAAGACCAGGTCTCCAATGTCTAAGTGTTGATTTAGAAATTTCCTATTATAGCTTCAACGAAGACGATTCTGATATGCTTGCAAATGATCTAGTGCCTTATGTCTTCATTCGTCTAGGAATTCTAATTCCTACAATCTAGATACATGGTATTCTTCATCATCTATATGACCTTTCAAGGATACCCTCAGGGAAGGAATTTCAACCTCAATAGGTAAGATAGCTTCAGATCCAAATACTAGGGAGTATGGAGTGGCATCGGTGGGAGTACAGATGCTTGTGTGGTAAGCCCATAAGGTAGGATTAAGGTTTAAATACAAGTCACAGCCAACGTCATTGACAGTAGTTTTGAGGATTTTGATAATGGTTTTATTACATGCCTCAGCTTGGCCGTTACCTTTTGGGTAATATGGAGTGGAAAAATGATGTTGGATATGGAATTATTCATAGAGATTGTGGAATTCTTGGCTTTTGAATGGATGGCCATTATCTGTGATGATGGATTGAGGTACACCACATCGACAAATTATGTAGTTTAGGTTAAACTTGGATATTTGTGTACCGATGATGCAAGTCATGGGAATAGCTTCAATCCATTTGGTGAAGTATTCGGTGGTGGTTATGATGAACTTATGGCCATTGGATTATGGAGGGTGTATCTTACCTATGAGTTCAATTCCCCATTGGGAAAAGGGCCATGGTGAAGTAATCAGGCGAAGCTCCTGTACTGGCACGCGTATCAAATCTCCGTGTATTTAACACTGTCGACATTTCTTGACAAAGATATATGAGTTATTTTCCATTGTAGGCCAATAATAACCTAATCTCATAATCTGGTGGGCTAAAGTAGGATTGCTAGAATGGGATCCACAAATACCCTTGTGTACCACTCGCAAGGTTTCTTGTGCTTCTTCCGCATCGAGACATCTCATTAACATTTTATCTAAGGTATGTCTATACAGGGTATCTCCGATGATGGTGTGTTTGGCATACTTATGGATAAAGGTTCTATGTTGGTTATTTGACAAGTCTAAAGGTAAGATTTGGGAATTTAGATAGTCGTATACGTCTTTGTACCAAGGGGAAGTAGGACCAAAAATCATACAAACCATCGTGGAATCGAGGACATCATAGGTAGGGACCAACAATTGTTCGACCAAAAACTCAAATTTAGGCATGTTGCTAGGAATATCCAATAAGGAACCCATGGTTGCCATAGCATCTGCTACCCTATTCTGAATGCGTGGTATTTGTTGAAAGGTGATGTCATCAAAGTACTACTTGAAACTATCGGCCATGTGCTTGTAGGGGGCAAGTTTCTCATCTTTAGTTTCATAATAATCATTTATTTGTTGGAATACTAGCTGAGAATCTCCATAAACATGTAGACTCTTAATCTTCCATTGGGCTAACATTCTTAGTCCCATCACTAAGGCTTCGTATTCCACTATGTTGTTGGTGCGAGGGAAATAAATCCTGAATGATTTAGGAATAGTATCGCCTTGAGGTGTAACAAATAGTATGCTTGCTTTTGAACCACGATTAGTATGTGACCCATCAAAGTATAATTTCCATTTGGTTCTAGTGTGAACTTTGAAGATAAACTCATCAGGAAAATCTACCACTAAAGTATGGTCTACCTTCATGGGTGCATCCGCTAACTGATCTGGAATTACTTTCCCTTTTATATGTTTCCTCTCCACATATTCGATGTCATGTTCACTAAGTATCATCACACATTTAGCCAATCGGCCTGTTAATGCTGCTTTACTTAGGAGATATTTGAGAGGATCAATCTTTGTGACCAACATGGTTTGGCAGTTTAGCATATAGTGTCAAATGTTTTGAGTAGCAAAGACTACCGCAAGATAGGAATGTTCTATGTTACTGTAGTTTATTTCATATCCCACCAAGGTACAACTAATGTATTACACTACCCTTTCATGACCCTGATCATCATTTTGTGCGAGAAGGGATCCTAATTATGACTGAGTTGCTGAAATGTAAAGTATCAAAGGTGTGTCATCTGTAGGTGGCATTAACACAGGTGGAGCAAGCAGACAATCCTTGATCTATTGGAAAGATTCCTGACATTTAGGTGTCCATACAAATGGTACTCCTTTCTTGAGAAAATGTTGAAATGGATGTATTTTGTCTGCTAGTTGTACTATGAAGCACCTAATAAACTGTAATCTTCCCTGTAGTGTTCTTAGTTGACCAATGCTAGCTAGGGGAGGCATTTGTATGATAGATTTTACCTTCGCTGGGTCTACTTCAATGCCTCTTCTAGAAATGATATATCCTAGAAGTTTCCCTGATTTCACTCCAAAGACACATTTCTTTGGATTTAGTCTAACTTTGTAATTTTCTAGTCTTTGGAATATCTTGTCTAGAACTTTCAAATGATCTACCCTTGTTACTGATTTAGCTATGAGATCATCGACATAATCTTCCATGAGAGTATGTAAAAGGTCATGGAAAATAGTCATCATTGCACATTGATATGTAGCTCCTGTGTTTTTGAGCCCAAAAGGAATAACATTCCAGCACTATGTTCCCCATGGACATGTGAAAGTTGTCTTGTGTTGGTCTTCAGCTGTGATTTTGATTTGGTTATACCCAAACAAACCATCGATGAGGGATAGCATCTCATATCCTGTTGTAAGGTCTACTATCATGTCAATGTTAGACAAAGGGAATTCATCCTTAGGACACACCTTGTTGATATCTCTAAATTCTATACAAATGCAAATTCCCCCATTTGGTTTGGTCACTAGCACAAGATTTGAAATCTAGTTTGCCTAGTCTATGGATCTTATGAATCCGACATCCAATAGTTTCTTAAGTTTTGCTTTGACCAGTAGAGCAATTTGTGGATGCATCTTCCTTAGCTTCTATTTGATGGGCTTAATACCTGGCTGTAATGGTAGATGGTGTAATATTAGATTTGGATCTAGCCTAGGAATGTCTACATATGACCATGCAAAGTTTATCTGTCTCTTTGTGAAGAAGTCTCAAAACTCAGGTTGTTTTGTCTCTATCAAAGATGCAGAAAAATATATTACCTGTGGGTTTTCTTCAATGTTTATGTTGATCTGAACACACTCTTCTACTAACATTGGTGATATTTCCTGAAAAAGGAGGAGAATATTCAAACCTCCATCCTTGGGTGCCTCAAAGAGGTTTTCGCCCTCGGATACGTCCTTTATTTTTACTATTTCCTCATCCAAAGGTGCCTTTTGGTTTTCACCTAGGGACTTGTCATTTTGATCATTTTCATTGTTTTTCTTTTTATTTTCATTTTTGTGACTAGAGGTGTAAACAGACTCCCCAAAATATGCTTTTTCATCCAAGTCTATGGTAAATAAAGCTTTATGAAGCCCTCTTCGTATGCCTTCTCAAAGTCCCATGAACTCAGCTATCACTTCATTGTTCTTGAATGTGTCTAAGATGGGTATACCTTGTTGATCCCAATTGATAAGTTGGGGATAGATGAGGGCCATGTCATCATTGAAGTTATCAAATGTGGAGGATGACAAGGTGAGGATAGAGTGGTGATAGGGAGGTTGGAGGAATCAATCATTGATTCCTACTCTAGGTCTTACCTGGAAGACCTCTATGGTGTCTCACTCCACCACTTTAACCTATAGGACCTTTTTCTTGTTTAGGATCCCCTAGTTCTCCTTGCCAACCCAACTACCATCACAACTCTACCTACCAAGTCAACCTTGGTGCAATTTTTGCAACTCTTCCCTTAGCCCTTAATCCACCCTAAAGGCTAACATTCTCCAAAATCTAGAACTTAGCTTTGCAGGGGTGTGGAGGTGTTTCCAAGGACTTCAATCCACCCTACCATGGTTCTTGAGGGTCCACCTAACTCCATTTACTAGTCGCTTCCACCAAACCCTCATCTAGGTCTAAAAGACTATTAACCCTCTGAGCTCCAATTAGGCCTCCTTCTTCGAGAAGATCAGGTTTGTTATCCAAGTTCTTCTAAAGAAAATCTCACCTTTCCTTGGGTTTCCTGGTCCACATGCCACCCTTAAGGGTTTTAGGGATCTTAACCCTCAACTGTCTATACAAAACCCTGATCCACAATTAGGCAAAATTAGGCCTTTTTAAACTCTCTTCCCGACCTCCCTATAAACTGTTAGAGATTCCTTTCACTAGATGGATTGATGGAGCTTCCTCCTCCATTCTATGCCTTGGAAAGACTCATACTTTCCCTCTCCACACCGTGACTTGAAAGGAAATGGACACCCCTGCAAATCAAGTGCTCTGCACTTCTTGTCTTCCCTAGCCGGACACTTCCTGGCTCGCCTAGAAGAAGACTCCCACAGTGACTCATGTGCTATCAAAGACTCCTAACCCTACTGTATGTACAACCATGGAGTCTAGTCACAATTCCTAAAGGGTCGTACAATGTGTACGGTGGGAGTGTGATCTAACACTCCATTCTTCCAACACTGTCTAGTTCAGATCAACAACTGTGTAAGACCCAAACCAAAGACAAACAATGCTTGAAACTGAACTAAGAAGCTAACTACTACCACACAAAGCTTGAATAACACTTACACTACATCCTACACAATCTGCAGTATCACATGCAATCCATTAAAGCACTACTTCAAGGTAAAAACTAGAAATTCACACAAATACACAATTGTTCTCTCTTGAATTCCAAAATTTCAAATAATTCAAATGCTTCCAACCTTTCTCCCATGTCGAGATCACCCTTAAATAGGGTCTCCAAATCAGTTACCTCTCCTTAGGTCACTCCTAGGCTGCTTGTAGCTTCCATTGAGCTTTATTTTCAAAATTTAGAAAAGAAACTCCTAAAAGGTCTAGAAGGTCTTAAACCGTACTTGAGCAAAACCCTTAAGCCTAGGCAATGGTCAACATGACCTTTAGCAAATCAACACCTAATAAAAGATGCCACTAAGGCACAAACATGAATGAACATGAAAAGATAGATAAGTTGGTCTAAACAAATTGCCCAACCATGACCTTCTAGACAACCTAGGGATACCTATGGGTGCTCCTGCACCATTCTCCCCTTGCACAAACACTAAGGAATATGCGGAGAGATCAAAGATAAATCAATACCCTACTTCTTGAATTGAGCTTCATCTACCCATGTAGCCTCAGAGTCTGGTTGGCCTTTCCATTGAATGAGATATTCCATGTACTCCTTATGCCGGGTAGACTTCTTCACCCTTGAGTCCAAGATCCTCTCTCCTTACAACTTGTCTTTAGGAGGTAAGGCTATGTTACTCACATCCTTCAAGACCTCCATACTAGTCTGATCCCATCAGTGACTGGTCCTTTATACCTGATCAAATCAGCCACATTAAACACTGGTGAGATGCCCAAATCTGCAGGTAGCTCCACTTTGTAAGCATTCTTTCCATATTTAGCTAACACCTTACAAGGTCCCACTCTCTTCATCTATAACTTGGTTGATGTTCCTTTCTACAACCTAGATTTGTTGAGATGGACCATGACATAGTCTCCTACTGCAAATTGTAGATCCTTCCTAGACATATCCACCTTAGCTTTTAGCTTGTGAGTAGCCTCTATAATTGTCTTCTTCACTTGCTCTTGAATATCCTTCATGGTCTAAGAGAAATCCTTAGGATGGCCACTCCTATGCTCCATAGCTTCTAAATCTCTAAGTTCACACACACCTCTTGGGTGCATTCCATACACTACTTCAAAAGGACTTCTGCCTATGGTCCAATTCACACTGTCATTGTAGGCATATTCAGCTTGTGATATGACCATGTCCCATATCTGTCCATTCTCCTTGGTTAGGCATCTTAGAAGGTTACCTAACACCCTATTGATCACCTCAGTTTTCCCATCGGTCTGAGGATGGTAGGCTGATCCAAAAGACAAATTAGTACCCAATCTGCTCCATAATGTCTTCCAAAAATGACTCATGAACTTTACATCCCTATCTGAGACAATGCTCAATGGCAATCCATGGATCCTCACAATTTCTTTGAAGATTCCACTAAGGCACAAACATGAATGAACATGAAAAGATAGATAAGTTGGTCTAAACAAATTGCCCAAACATGACCTTCTAGACAACCTAGGGATACCTATGGGTGCTCCTGTACCAAGTGGTTGAGATGGTCACAGAAGTTTTGGACTAAATCCTTTTTGTTCTTTTTCCTATGTGTAGGTAAACTCTGATGTGGGAATACTGTAAGGGCTAGGTCATTAGAAGATAGTTCATCAGGTGCCCAAGATGTAGGATCAAGGGTTTCCCAATAGTAATGCTTAAGCCATTCTTCTTTGGACAAGGGCTTTTAGGACGGGCGCTGATGGATTTGGTTCACCAAATGTAACATAGATAGAATGATGTTGCATAGTAAGATGGTTAAATATAATATAACATGCATTAATCTAAATCAAACAACAAAGAACGAATCAAATGAACTAAAAAGTAAATAATGTAAAACATAGAATAGTCTCACCGAATATCAATCCATTTCCTTGAATTATCTTGATTGTCCTTCTCCATTTTGTCATGTTGGTATGCATGCAAGCCTAGCTTGGATGTATGTCTAAGAGAAATATCAAAGATTAAGTTCCTCCAAAAAGTGTATTGATTTCAGGAGCAAAAATAATGCCAAAGATCAACCAATTTATAGAAAGTTGGTTTTCAAACGATCAGCTCAAATTTGAAAGAGAGATCAATGATTGAGATTGATGAATGTCATGCGATATGAGTTATGTGTCAGTTAGAATGTGAGTTGGGAAATTCTGCAGGATAAAGATTAAATTAGAATAATAATTTAATCTAGTGTTAAGACTGTTCAAAAATAGAATGAATAAGAGATCAAGATTAAATAAATGATTTAATCTTCACTTGAAAGTCTTCGAAAATAGAAGAATTAGACTTTGAATGAAAAGGATAAAGTTAGAACTTAGAGAATGATCTGTTCGAATGCACACATGAATTAATTAATTAATTAATTAAAGATATTTAATTAATAAATATGTTCATGCATATGAGTTAGAACTAGTTAACTGACTGGTTGTGACAGAGAGTCTCTTCGCAGAGACGATCAAATATTGAATCCGGAGATAACTGATGGATTTCAATAGATCTCAAGTCATATGGTGAGTGAATAATTAGTTAACTGGATGATAGAAGAATGTGATATAAATAATTAATTATTAATTAAATGTTAATTTAACTCAACATTCAAAATTGAAATGATTATTTAAACAAATAATAATTTATTCAATTAACTGAAAAGGTTAATTGAATAATTAAATAATTTGAAATGAATATTTAATTATAGTTGAAATATGATAAGAGGTAAATTAAATAATAAATTATCTAAGTCAAAAAGCGAATTAATTAATTAGTGACGTAATTAAATAAATATGATTTATTTAATTAATGAAAGTTGAATAAGAGTCATAATGAATTAACCAAATAATTAAAAGGTTATTTAATTAATAGAAGAAAGATGTGTTTGGAAAGTAATTAAATAATTAACATTATTTAATCATGACCATGGACATTAGAAAATTATGTCGAAAGTAGTACTCGTACGCCTAGACCAATTTTTAGTGTCTACACCTACATCTGTAACTACGTCTGAGTCTGGGCCAATAAACCCTATGCATTTACCAACTGTCCCTGTAGGGTCTGTACTTGCATCGATAAGCTCACAATCTATGTTTGTCGATGTTGAGAAGGTACCCCTATACATACCCGCTATTCTGAGGGTGCTACTAGTGATTGTCTCTTGCAAGGCACCATAAACTCTTGCACATCCACATCCCCATCACCACTATCACTCCCCTCCTCATCACTACTACTACTATCCTCCTCATCACCACTACCCTCCTCATCGCTGCTGCTCTCAACCTCCTCCGCAACCTCTACCACATCCTCCACCACATGCTCCTTACCACCAATCTCAACTCTCCTTTGTCGGCGTCGATGACCTAAATCAATCTCCTCCTCAACAACTAATGGCTCTGGCTCATCTAGAATAGTAATTCATGGAAAAGGATGTAACACTAGATACTCGACATAATCTGTTGTGACATGAGCCTCAATAATATGGGGCATATCAAGTAAGGAATATAATCTGCAATGTGTAATGATAGCTCTCTCAGGCTGGGCCAGTTGTCGTATCGAATGAAATGTCTGAGGAAACCACTCTTTGATCTTGAGGTTTTTCAGAGCCTCCTATCATCATGAAATATTCAAAATCAATACTCTTTTGTCAAATCATCAAAACATCAAATATCATGTCAACCTAATCAACTCTTGGTGAGATTTGTTTGATCAAATCTCATGAATGAACCTAATCAACCTCACCTATCATGAGGTTTTTCAATCAAACTATAATTATTCCTCGCCTATCATGAGGATAATTAACATCAATCAAACATTAGACCTCGCCTATCATAAGGTTGAGCATCATCTACTTGATCAAAATCATCAATCATATCAAACCCAAGGTTGACACGATAAAAATTTGACAAAATTTATCGATCTGCCTTAGAAGTTCTAAAATAGAGTTTCAAAACACTAAATCATCAAAAGCACCATTTCAGATAGTCAAAGTGCCATTTCAATAGAAGCGCTAATCTATTGAAAGTGTTAAAAGAAAAAGTCAAAGCGCTAAAGTTTCTATCCTAGGCGCTAAAACTTTAAAAGTGCTAATTTATTCTACCAAAGCGCTAAAACATTCAACCTAAGCGCAAAAACATTGAAGCACTAAAACAATAAGCCAAAGTGCTACATTGGCTTGCAAAAGCACTAAAAGAAAATTAAATTTGAAAATCTAAAAAACGCGTGAAAAACAGAAAATACACGTACAATGAGGGGGTTAACGGGTACATACCAGAGGTCCATAGACGGCTGGGTGGTGATGACCTTGAACACGCTCGAACCGGTGAGTATGGTAGGGAATCGACATCCTGCTCCAAATTGCACAAATTGAACTCTCTCACAAAATTTCAAAACTCAAATGCACAAATAAGTTTTAAAATGACCTTTTTGACCTTTTAAGTGTTATTAATAGTGGGAATTTGATGGGATTAATTAATTTTTTTTAAGAGAGATTAATATAAATTCATCCAGGGGCAATATTCTATAAGATTAATTGGGAGATAAATTATTCCACATCAAATCTTCATCGAATCATCATCAAATCAGCAAAAATTATCCGAAAATAAAAAAAATCATAAATTCATTCATTTATCTCCCGAGGGGGCATATATCCATCATCACCTGAAAATAAAACATCTACGACATACTGAAAATTTTTCGTCGATACTAGCAGTAGCACAAAATTTTCTTTGAAGCAATGTGTAAACACAACTTCAAAGAGGGGAAAAATGTATACACATAAAAATGGTCTGGCAAATATTAATTAATTAAATATGATTTATTTGATTAATTAACCTTTATTTCATCTACTATTAAATAAATAGAAATATTTATATAGTTCATCTTAAATTCTTCAATCTTTATTCTATTATTTTCGTCTTAATTAAATAAACGAATTTCACTTTGTTTTATTTAATTATCATAATTAAATTCATCTACTATTAAATAAATAGAAATATTTATTTCAATAATTCACATTCTAATCCTTCTATTCTTCAATTTTAATTAAATATACAACTACAATAGTTTGTGTTATTTAATTATCACTTCATTAAATCTTAATTAATTAAACAAAGTTAAATACTTTGTTGTTTAATTATCATATCCCTTCTATATTTATTTAATAAAAAAATTCTATACTTTAAAAAAAAAAAAAATTATCCCCTTTTACTAATTTGAATAAACCAAAATATTCAAATAAAGGCATAAAGGAAAATTTCCTCTATTCACTCACCTATCAAATTGGATATTATATGTCTAGTTTATGTCTAAATTAATTCAACTGGTATTTAATGGGAAAGATTTGGAGACAAATTGGAATCAATCTCTCAATCCCCTCCCTCTGATTCTTCCTATCATCTGGCATGATGTTTTCATGGGGAGGAACAATCCCCACGATTAGCTCAAGCTTCTTCATCCTTCGCCATTCAATCCTCAAGATCAAATCTAGACCTTTGTTGTGCTACCCTTTTGCAAAATGTGCTACCGTGAATTTATAAATACAACTTCATTCAACATGAAATACATCTCTCATCTTTGTGCAAACTTACTCTGCAGGAAAAGCAATCAAGCATCTTATCATTCCAACAATTCAACATAAAATCATTTAGCAATAACAATCATAGCATATGTAGAATCAATATCATGGTTGCATCGTAGATTACTATAGCTTCCATCCATCAGTTTCATGTCAGCATAATTTACAGTAGCACCAATATCATTTTAAAAATCATCATATAGAAGTAGATCATTGCATTTAGCATCATTCCATTCTCTAGATTGAAATTTTAACAGTCACAATGCTTACCAAATCTAAGAGCTTGCTATGATTTAATAAATCTTTGGAGATAGGAGACAATGTGAAGCTTTCAAGTTTTATGTGCTTTAAATTAGTTAATTGTTGTTAAATCTTGATAGAATGTTTCATTAAGAAGTATTTCTAGTTGTTTTACTTATTTACTTATTCACACTTACAAAAGCTTACCTGGGTAACTTAAAGAATTCATTTTACAGGGAAACAAGTAGCTAACTCTTCTAGAATTTACTTTAGAAACAAATCTAATTTATCAAAGGATAATAAATAAATTACTTATTTACCTTTCACTTTTTATTTTTGTACCTCTCCTTAATATTAGGCATGTTGGTAGGGTTTTCTCGGCTCATATGCACATATCTATTTAGAGATTTTGGCAATGAAGTTCAAATCATAAACTTTAGGCTAATAAAATTCTTGTTCTTCCTTAAAAGCCTAAAAACCTTCACCATTAAAGTGTAACTAAGTTCAAATATTAAAACAAAATCAACATTATATCAACTTATTAAATTGTCCAAATTTGAACACAAAAAGATAATGACTATTCTCATGATCTTTTAATGAATAACCAAGTCATCCATTATAACATCATAAGCTAATATTTATATATAATTGTACATATATGTATTCATCACAAATAATATATTTGTGACCCAAACTGGTTATTAATCTCCATATGAGATAAATAACTTAAATTCTTCTACATTACATGGTATAATTATTTTCCAACTCTTTCAAAATTGAGGAAATAAATAAAAATAAATTATGAGTATACAACTTTTCTTGCTATCACACAGGAAATTTGGTCGCTTTGTTTTTCCTATGCTCTTTCCTCTTCACTGAACTTCAGACAGGACTGTGAAAGTTTTTCTAAGCTAGAAATCAGTAAATATAAGGAAATGAGATCACTTTATCCTAAGCTAGCCATTGCTCCCTTTTTACTTTCGAAGCAAATCGTCAAGTAAAAGCAATACACATAGAAATAATATGACAAAACTCTTTCATCAATTTATTATGTATAAACAAGGATATCAAACTCTCATGCTCGTGTGCCAGTGAAAAAACCCAATAGACCGTCTTTTGGATTTTATAAGTCGTGGCACAGTTTAAACAAGGCTGATTATTCCACTTCCAACCATGCCACTACAATGGTTGTTAAAAATATTAATAAACATGATGATGATAAAAATATCAATTTCTTTATAAAAGATTTAGGAGCAAAGGACAAGAAACTATGAATAAAGATACTTATATTGGTAGCATATATGAGTAAAGTTAAAAGTGCTAATATAAAAAAATATAACCATATAACTACCCTTAAAATATTAATCTTTTATATGTTAAATCATCTTGAAAATGCATAAAGAGGGAGTGTCGTCTTTTTAACCTCTCTTATTAATATAAATAATTAAATGTAATTACCAAGGCAACCCCCTACTTGGGATAGTTCTGTGCCGGCCTCCCCTACCGGCTATCGTTTGTCGATGGGGCCAAACTCCGAAGGACAGCCAAGAGGTTATACGGACCCGATGCTTGGGAGAGATCAATAAGGTAGGATATATTCCTCTAGAGGAATATAGCCCACCTGTCTCTCCCGAGGGGAGGGGAACCGGCGGTTTAAAATCCTTCAAAATAGGCTCGATTGCACCTCTATTGCCACGACTTTGTGGTTTTTTTAAAAGTATTTAAAATAATATTAAATCTACCACTTTAGTGGCTGATAATCTTATTAATAAAATAGTTTTCAATTCCCTTTAAAGAGGATCGACACATCTTGTTGTGCCATGCTCTAGGCTGGCGGCTTCATTAAAAGCATTCAATAAATTTTTAAATCTACCACATAGAGGCTTTTAAATCAGGTTATAAAAGAATTTAAAACAGTTTATATCACCCAAGTTCATGGCTTAAACTTAGATCATAATGAATTTAACAAAGTGAAATAATGAAAAGATCCCCATGCCACGTCCCATAGTGACTTAAATAAAACCATTTAAAAAGATGCATATTCAACCACTTCAGTAGTTAATCCAAAACTTCCTATACCCTTATATGAAGGAATAAAAAGACAATTTGAAATGCAGATTTACAGTACTTATAATAATTATAATCTAAACATTTAATATATAAAATATATGTTTATTTACTTTATTTTGCAAACTCACTCTTATATATATATAATTTTGTATATACATACCCACGTACATATATATATATATATATATATATATATATATATTACATATTTAATTTTCAATTATCATAATTTTAATATAATCGATTTATTTTGTCGAACAAACAAAATTTATTAATCAATAATCAAATAATCGTGCAAACATTTTATAACTTTTTGTCGAGTCTTTTGCATACACACCCTATTAAGACCGAGGACCCTTTTTTTTTCACTTTCACTGAGTCGTTTCACCTTTGCCTTGGTTTTTGTGCCCCTATTTTGAGCTTAAGTTGGTCATGAGCCTTAAAATTTCCAAATCCATCTTGGCCAACCTCATTCACCCAAGTTTTGGGTGGTTTTAAGCTTTTGTGAAAAATGCCTTGTAGGTTTTCGCCTTGTGGAAGTTGCCCCATCCTTTACTGTTAGCGGGTCTGTCATTGCGGACTTCCCTTAGCGTATTTCTATCTTTGTTTTGCCGTTCCCAATGGCATTTCTCCCACATCCTCCCACAAGGGACTTTCTGCACCCAATTTTCACATGCCATGTCTTCGTGCAACCTTTAGCTTGAAGTCCTCCACGGGTTGGGTTTCCGCAACTTTACCAACCCATGCCCCTGTCGTACCTACAATTAATGCCTCTATTAATGCTCGTCTACCTATAAATATGACCTCCTTAGCTGTCATTTTCATCGACCAAATTCAAATTTCAAAGGGTGAAAGCACCAGTCGTGCGCTAAAAACTTTGAAGGATCAGGCCTCAACCACATTTGTCAGCCGTGTGACCGAGGTAAGCCCTCGGTCACTTCTATGTGCTCGATTTGTGTAGAGTACTTAGGGTTTCGAGTTAAGTGCCAAAATTATAGTCTAAACCCTAGGTTGTTTAAGTGACAAAATCTCTGTGGCGTATATCGCGGGCTTTGAGTTGGGGAAACCCATTGTTGGGATGCCATTCTAAACAGCGAAAATGCCACTGACCATTGCTCCATCCATTTCCTCCTTTCGTTGCTAAATTGCGAGAAAACAAACCCTAGGAAACTAGTTAAGCCTTTGAATTGAGGTGGGGAGGTATGTGAAACTCCGGTCCCCGCATCACAATGGCCTTTTCGCCTTTACCCTCTACTTTAACTGACTTTGCTGGTGGCGGGTAATGCCACTTGTACCTTGAAAATAATAGGGGTCGATTTCATTTGCAGGTCCTCTTGTGTGGGACATTGTCATCATGTTTTTGCTTCGTCCACATTGTTTCCTAACAACTAACTAAGCACAGATTTATGCTTCTCAAATCCCACCTCTATTGTTGCCACCAAGTTATCTAATGATTTCAATCAAAAGAGACCAAGTAATGAGACCCTACGGGGATTGCCTTGTAGGCTTCCACCTACTTACCACCATTGTTAATTACTGAGACCTAACAACCTTCCACCATATGATTCTCGCCCCACCCGCTTCTACGGTTTCAAATATGATCAAAACTCTAAGTCTTAGACTCTTGTCGACCCATCCTTGTGGGCTACCTCATGCAGAACTCTGCCTCACCAATGTTGTTCCCAATGATAGATCAAACACAGCTCCCCGCCGTGTGACCCCCGCACTCATCGCCTTCATCAAAATTCAACTTGGAATCAAATGCCAAGTCCTAGGATAAAGGGTCCTTGGGGGTCCGCTCATGCAGACCACCATCTACAGAATGCCGCTCACTCGAAGCCACTATCTAGCAGAAAAACCTCAACGGAAACCTGCTATGCAGCTTCCACATGCCCCATTTCTGCAACATGCAAAATGATAACTTTTCCAAGCAGAGCACTCAAACATGAATTTCCCACACGCTAGAAGGACTTTAAATGAAGTTAACCAAGTAATGACACCAAGTGGGTTTCGCATTGCGAAAATCTACTTGCAGAATGTTGCTTTCCTTAGGCTGTTGTTTAATGGTGAATCATCAATAGCTTCTCGCCTCATGACTTCTGCATCGCTAATCCCCACATGAAATCTAAAGATAATTCTAATCAAGGGAAATGACCCTAAGTGCTTTCACTGCAAATTTATGCACGTTCCCAATGAATTTACGCTAGATTCGCTCAATGACCAAACCTTGCAGAAATTCACAATCAGGTGGCCGCTTGTGGAAGTCCATTTTCTTTGCATCGCTCCTTACAACATTTCTCTGGGTGGCTTCCATAGGGCAGAAACCCGCACATCTAGACCGACATTTACACAAAATTCACTAATGAGCTTAAAATGACAAACTATAATGAATGTAATGATCTTTTAAGGATATGTGAATGCATCTATCGAAACTTTGGTATGTTTTAACTACCTCTTTTCATTCTTGATCTATCAAACAATTACTACACCTTTTGTGTGCAAGATTTATGGAGCTAGTGGAGAAAAAAGACAAAGGAAAGAAGCCAACAAAGACTCCTAGAGGAAAAGAAGAAAAGGCACGGATGAAGTATGAGTTCCATAGGGTCGAGTGCACCTCAAAGATCACCTCCAACTGGAATAAGGTCATTGATATTGACCTGGGGCATGTTAGTATTGATGAGTTCAAAAAAATCATTATGGTCAACCCTAGAATGGAGGAAGCCTTGAGGATCAAGAAGAGTGGAATTGAAAAGGTAGAAGGCTTTCCTACTGCTCTAGTTGCTCTAGAGCTAGTTTTTTCTTTCCGGGAGTGTTATCACGCTCAGACCAGAAAGATAGTCACCAAAGATGGAAGAGTACTGGAATACCTATCTCCCTAGTCTATTGGGAAAACATTTAGCCTTCCCCTATTTGATAAAATGGAAGAAGTTGAAAGGGATTTCACCTTAAAAGTATGGAAAATAGACCCCATCGGCTGCAAAAGAATGATCAATCAAACATGGCTACTTGATAAGAGGGGCAGTGTTAACAAGGTGCCCCAAACACTATACAAAAGTGACTTTGTAGAAGAAACTAATGACTTGGTGACCCTCCTAAGAAAATTAATGGGCCTCCCCACTTCCTCACTCTTTGAGGGTGGATGTTCTATTTGATTGAGGAAATATCGAGAGGCAATGCCAAGGTCCATTGGGCTAAAATGATAAGTGAGAATATGCACAATCAATTTGTTGTAGTGAATAAAACTTCATATTTTTATATGACCTCTTATTTGGTATACCTCCTAGCCATGAAGATCCCTTATAAAGGATTAGATTGTGTCGGGACACTAAGAACAAAGAAGGGGCAGCTTAGGGTATATGATTGCTACCCATATCTAAAATACATAATTTTCAAGAAAGATTATAGGAGAGTCAATGATGCTTTCATTGGACACATCATTCGCACCCTGATAGGAGATTTCCATAAAATAATGTCCCACAAAACTGAGGTAGTTGTAAATGGTTTCAAGTATTAGTTCATCCAACTCCTTAAGTTCACATACATCAAAGCAGAAGGATTCTCAGGGTTCCCATATCAGCTACCTCGGTATCCCAACGATAGAATTATCTTGTTGGAGCTTACCCAGTAGTTTCATACTACCGACACTTTTCTGCATAACAAGCATCATGCTAGGGTCCCATACCCCATTACATTTTGACAAGGGATGTATTCTTGCCCTACTACTCCATGCTCAGAGAAATCAGAGAGAGAACTAGTAGAATACAACTTGGAGTTGCACACAAAAAGAGGAGGCTTGGATCCTCTTGGGAAATTGAAGAAGCATGTTGGGAGGCAGTATTCCCACTAGCTACACATTGAATATTTTTGGGCCAACTGTGACGATGACTATGAGGTCCGAAAGTGGCACTACATGAGGATGACTGCCCAATTTTTGGAGGCCATCAATTTATACCTAGTCCTAGATCAAATTATCAAAGATGACAATATTCTTGATGAAAAATGCAATGCTTTGATTAATGTTCAATGTTACCAGTAATTGACTAGGCTGAACTGAAGGTCACAGACTTGAATATTGTCACTCACCCTATGGAAGAGAGAGCTAAGCAATGGATAGATGATCAAATAAATCAATTGCATGATCAGGGCATAAAGCTAACTTATGGGGAGCTCCAAGATGACATAAAGAGAAAAATAGACAGTGGTGCCACAATGGGCTCTTCAAGTGAGGTTCCTAATTCTCCACCTATCACTAGATCAAGGAAGAGTAAAGATACATTTGCATGGAAACTGAAACATAAAGTTTACATTAGGAAGTCAAATAATGGGAAGAGGCAGCAAAAGAAACCAAAGAGAATGAGAGTCTTTGTTCTCAATATGCCTACCATAAAAGAGGAGGGATCTCTACATGAAGAAGATGAAGAAGCTGAATGACCACACTCACTACCACTCGTCACTTCCATGCTTCCATCGATCACTACCACTACACCATCCCCTTCCACTCCTCAATTGCTTCCCATCTCATCTCTACCCATTGTGGACATCTTTGTCCACCTCACCTCCACTTCCCTGACTTCTCCCATGGTGGTACTTGATTCTTCTTCCTCCACCACTTCTCCACTATCATCTTCCTCACTCCTGCCTCTATTGCCTACTATTTCTACTTGGCCACCCTCTCTACCTACAACCTCCATGGAACCTCTCACCCTACCACACACATTTGCCTCATACCTACAAAATGTGCCACCTGAACTCTCTAAGGTAATCCCAAACCCACAAGTTAAGATGCTTATGGCCCAACTTGTTGTTGCCTTACCTCTCCCTCCACCTCCTACCAAGGCACCCAAAATGGAGGCTACAGTGCAATTTTTTGAGGAACTGGAGTGACTAAGCGGGGAATAGCCCAAAGAAGTAGTTGTGGACATCATTGAGGAACTTGAGGATTTATATTGAGAGGAATAATTTGAGCATCTTGAGGGACAAATGAGGGTTGATTTAAGTGAAGTAGCCTTTAATGAAGAAGGGTAGCAAATTCCTGAAGGAGGGGATGCAGGTAAATTTGATGCTTACTATGATGTTGAAAATTTGGATCAAGAGCCAAAAGGTGAGAAACCTCAAGAGCACAAGGACGAGGAGGAAAACCTAGAGGAGCATCGCTCTAAGGAAGGGAAAATTGATACAAAAGTTGATGAAGAGACAATTGATGAGCGTCTAGGAACTGGCCAAGATGAGGGCCCATGAGGAAATTCCTCTGAAAGGAGAAAAAGAAAAAGATAAAGATAAAGAGGAAGAAGAGAACAAAAAAGGAAAAGGTGCTAAGCTCAATAAAGATTTTGAGATCGAGCATGAAGAAGAAAAAGGGGAAACACAAGAAAAAAATATTGGTGAAGAAAATGTAGAGTCTATTGAGCTTGACAAGGGAAAGGCCATATTACAAGAAGAAGAGCACGATAAGGAAGAGGGAAACACTGAAGATTCCCCTAGGCATGAGGAAGAACCTTCAAAAGATAAAGGGGAAGGGGAAGGAAATGAATTAATCACTACATCCCAAGACCACCAAACAAAAGTCCCTTCATTGTTGGAGCAGTAGCTAAAAATAAAATCTCTAGTTCTTGCAGATCCTAAAGCCCGCCTAGAGGCAATACTGGTTAGGACTCAAGTAAAAACCAGGAAATAGAAGAATCCTAATATCAAGTCACACATTACTACTGATGCTTCAAGCTCTAGAATCTTACAATTGGCCACTCCTGCAGTAGGAAAGGATGCAAATTATCTTTAGGGTAAAGAGTACTAGGTGACCACCATCAATTTGGGCCCAACATCAAGAGACCAGAAGATTGATGAATTCCAAGGGTTTGTCTCCACCATCCTCGAACAGATGAATAAAAACCAATCAACAAAGGAGGAGCTAAAAGAACAAGTGGCAGAACTAACTACCTATATTCAACAATGGAAGACACCAAGAGAAGAAGCTCCAATAGAATCGCCTATGCCCGTATTGCCCTCAAAAGAGGAGGTCAATAAAATGGAGAAAATGAAGAACTGGACTAAGTCCACATTTGACTGGTTCAAAAGAGTTGTCGACATGGACGAGAAGGTCATCCGTTGCATAGCCAAGATGCACAATGAATATCGGGTCTTGAAAAAGGAAGTTGAGGTGATGATCGATGTGTGTAAATAATTCGCAGAGCTTTACATAATTACATACCCAAAGTTGGAGAGAATTCTCAAACTGTCTCGGGCGACCTGGGAAAAAGAGTTTGCCCTACCTAAAGAAAACCACTGGCTTCTCGAGGCATGGCTGCTGAATTTTGAGTACATAAAGGGAGTTTTGGAGAAGTTCCTAGTTGAACTGGAGGCCAATCATGAGTGGATTGTAGATCATCTGGCCAAATGTGATGACTTCCCAAAGCTAATGATGGGATATGAGATGTTGACGCTAGAGTTGGACTGAGAAATTATAAAACAAGAGAATGAAGCAAGGAGCTGACGACACCTTTTCGACAGACTTCATGGATTTCGCTACATGAGCCTTCTCAAAATTTGAGCAAATGATCAAATGGTGGAAGGATTCAAGAGGGCCACCTTCCAGATCTCAAAATCTGACATTTCCAAGCAAACGGAACTTTTGGCTGCAATTGGAAAGTTTGTTGAGTATGCTACATCACAAAAGGAAGCTAGAAATCCCATATTAGATGATGAGTATTTGTTAAAATAGCTAAAAAGCCAAAATCAGCTAGAGGACAAAATATACTACAATACAATATAGGGAAAAGACAAAATAGTCTATTTTTATATTGTAAACTTTGTACTCTTATTGGGTGATGTGAAAACCTTAAACTAGAATGAATCTGAGTCACTTATTGTAAAGCAATCTTGTCCACTCATTCTAATTTTTAAAAACTATAAAGAGGGGCATCCTCTCATTTTCAAAGAGAGATGAGTTGTTGTTTAAAGACATTCTACTACAATATATGAGAAACACATTGAAGTTGATGGTTTCTAGTGTAGTTTTCATTATGTGTGCATGATTCTATCTCCAAAAGTTTATTTTAGCATTGTTTATTTCAGTTTGAGTTTATTTTCTTCTTGTAGTTCATGTTTATCTTTAATGGTGGATGTATGTTGTAGTATTTGATGCACTTCCAGCTCATACTTTTGGCCATTTTTTGATGAAAAATTGCTATCTAAAGTTGGTCTAAGCTATTTCATATGTTGCGCTCAAGTTCAATTGTATGTTCATACTAAATAGGTGAATGCAGAATTTGAAAATTTGCAAAGAGCCTTAGAAGATTGCACTAGTTTTGTGACACTATAGGCTATCCTTGGTTAAGAAAAACTTAGTTTGGGAGTCTATCTACTGCAATATTAGCCATTTTTACTGTTCATCATAGTTTTAGATTTAGGAAAAATTCTAAACCCTTTAATCTTTTTAATTTTGTTTAAAATATGAGTTAAACATACACTTCCAACATCACTATCTAGCTAAATTTGATGATTTAGAGAAGTTTCAGACTATTGTCCAGGCATTTACTATCACTATTCATCATTTTCAAGAATTCTGAAACTTTGTTAATGACCCATGAAACTCCATTCTTTTTCAACCATAAATGCCCCTTGTGATTACCATCAAATCACAACAAACAATTGAGTTGTTTTTGCAAAGTCATGACCTGACATCCAAGAGACCTTGGGGTGATTTTCTGAAACTTAGTTGCAAATTTTCACCTTTCAAGAGAGACATCACACTTGTGTTTTGTCTGTGTTGAGAAGTGTAAAAACACCCATCAACACTTTTCTCTTTGAAAATAACTAGGTTTAACTTAACCTATCAACTCAAATCAACATAACTCAAATTTATCAAGCCACACATCGACTCAACATTAGACTTAGGGTGAACCTACATAGAAAATTCAAAAACTCAAATGGCATAACCTAATTTTCAAAGTCTATTCTCTTCTCCCGAGTGATACTCTCCCTCAATCTCTGGAGGCGAGAACTAATCCTGCATTTCACTTAGACAACAATCATGTACTCAGTTGTTCTAAAACACAAAAAAATCATAACTTAAATCAATCAATATATAATCATCAAAATCGAAATACATCTTATTGCATAAAATTACATTAATATTAACCAACATAATGTCATCATCAAGCATAAAAATGCATTTTAACGTAAAAAATAGTACTTTAGTAAGCAAAGACAATGTGTAACACAAGGTAATTTTCCTAGTTTACTACTTCACTTGGATGACTAGTTTAGTTATAATATGAAAGGAAATAGAGAAATAAGACTTTGTATGTATTTTCACAATTTAAAAAGAGACTGTAAAAAGGACCCTTATCAATTTAGAGAGTTTGGATACTATGTACATCATCCCTCACAAGACATGTAGACCACTTTAGAATTTTATTAAGTTAAATAAAATTGAATGGTTTATTTTATAAAATAATATTCTTACTTATTTTTATACTTCCTTTCTAGAATATTTCAATACATTTGTATAAGATTATTTTTACTTAATTAATAAGTTTGATTTGAATAAAATATGTATTATTATAATCTAATTAATATATTTTTTCTTATAAACTTAAAATTCTAAAAAATAATTCAATAGTAAAAAATTTGAACTTTCTTAAAAAAAAATTACTTTTAATACAACAAAATTTTGTCAATTATCATGTATATGTTCACATATGAACCAAGCCCACTCCACCTCTTAAAAATACAACTGCTAGTATAATAGCAACTAACTTATCGAGTTTATTTAGTTTGTCACAGCCGTGCGAGTAGTATTTACTTTTCTGTTTCAAACCTTTCTACATTTTTTATTGACGTAAATCCTACTTCAAAAGGTAGCAAAGCCTACTTCAATCGAAAAAGAAAATACGTGTCAAACATATTTAAGATCGGCATAGAATTCCACAGGCTCGGTTTTTCTAAGCTTGACTGGACTTGACTTCACTAACTGCATGGTCCCATGGGGCTTGGGCTCTAGTTTTCACAGAAGCAGGTGGTCTTATGAGAAGAAACAATTATGCTACAGGATTAATTGGAATCTTTCTCAACTGATGAAAATGGGGTGGGGCTAGAAATTGCCCCCGTTAAGAGTACCTTCCTACCCTAATAGAGGTTTCATTTAGTGAAGGAACAACAACGTCCTCATCCCAGATGTCTGTGATTTAGCCCCCTTTTCATGCTCATCAAGGATTGAGCTTGCTTTAGAAGCATGGCTCTTTCTAATACTTACAAAACTAGGCTTTGTAGGATTGGGAAAAGTCGCTGAATTGCTACAAATCATTGTAATAACATTAGACATAGGTGGATGAAATGTTGCATTAGCTTGAACACATAGAAACCCAACATGAATGCATCTTAATGCCTGCTCCCTAGGGCAAGTTTCCAATACTGTTGAATCCACCATGTTCACAACATTTCCTTCTTTGTACAGTCTCCATGTCTGCTTCACCACATAGTCAATTCACTTAATTTGGGGCAAAATAAAATATCAGCAAAGTTGAGTTGAATGTTGGGAAATTGAATTTCTTACCCATTCTAATAAACTTTTCCATTCGTGAGCTAAATTGATATTTGTATTTTTCCTTCCATTGACAATCTCAAGCAGTAGCATGCCAAAGCTATAAACGTCGGCTTTAACTGAGAGCTTCCCTTGCATCGCATACATCGGAGACATGTAACAGTTGTACCACATCAAAAGTCACTCATTTATGAACTTAATTCTGATCAATTTGAATTTGAAATAATACATAGTAAATAACAATCATATCCTTACCATGTGCCTGCTACTCTTGTTTAGGCATTTGACTTATCTTCAGGAAATAGTATGGCTAGGGCAAAGTCAGCTATCTTTGGATTGAGTTTGTCATCAAGTAAAATGTTCCTTGCTTATTGTCTTTATGAATAATTTTCATCTATGAATCCTCGTGGAGATAAAGAAGGCCGCGAGCAATTCCAAGTATTATGTTATAATGCTTTTTCCAATCTAACTATCTACGCTTCTCTGAATCTGTAACTCCAATCCTAACCCTTTCATCATCTCTTTTAAAAAACACTGAAATTCAACAAATAAAGATTCAACTGTAACTTACCAAAAAAAAAACTGTGAAGGCTCTTGTTGGAGAAATACTCATAAACAAGCAACCTTCCATCTCCCTCAGCACAACATCCTAATAGCTTCACAAGATTTCAGTGCTGAACATTGGCCACAAGCTTCAATTCATTCATAAATTCTTCTTTACCTTGTTAAACTTTGCTTGACAGTTTTTTAAATTTTTTTTCCTTTACGTCTCTAGTTGTTCCCTGAAACATCAAAACAGAATTGGAGTTATCAATGTCTCTCTTAACAGGATTATTGGAACATGGGAATAGAGTTAATTCAGATCTAGGATATCACTTTGTAAACTACACCGAAATCACCCTCTACAAGCTTTTTGTTTTCATGGAAATTTTATGTGGCTTTCGTCAATGCTTCTAAGCTAAATATAAAATTTTGCCCCTGTTTAAGTAACTCGGATTCAGGAAAAAATCCATACATCTCTGTAGCATTACAAAATAGGTTAAGGTTAGCGGATTAAATGTTAAACTAAAACCTAATAAAAAGAAACTAAAAGCTAGATATAAAAATCAGAAGGAACACATTTATTGAGGGTAGCTAGAGTTACAGGCCTCCCGAACAAAGAAGATTCCAATCTTGTTCTCATAGCAATGAGACAATTTAGTAATGTGAAAACCATAACTCCCACAATCCCCATTATTATGGGTAATATTTTTGACTTCTTTGCGGACCAAATCTTTATTGTTACATAATGAATTGAAGAGATGGGTATCCTTTTCAACTTCTACCCAAGGAAAATCTATCAAAAACATATACAAGAGAATAATTGAATCTGTGTGAGAAATAGCCTTACCAGAACTATGGACTACTGGTGGAGTACTAGGTGTGGATTTTGATGATTCCTCTCTCGAGTCAAAAAATGGGTATATCTCATACCTCATTATGCAGCTTCCTCACATAGCGTAAGCTCCTTGTCTAGAAGAACAAAACTGTTTCAACGCTTGCCTTGCATGAAACAAATAGTATCTACAGTCCATGATGGATAAATCTCTCCAGCACTGAACGAACCCATATACCTTATTTGAACTTGAGTATTTGGCTGATCCAACAACAAATCCCTTATTTGCAGGGTCATAAACTTTATCAGATAGATTCCACAGAAGACTAGATGTCATGGACTCGAAACCCTTCATATTGCTTGCGATACTCTTCACATTCTCCAAGAGATGCATGGTGGTATCTAGTGTCAAAATGAAATTGAAGTTTTCATAGTGTAGATAGTAGTAATCCATCCATACTTGTCCACCATTTTCATTATCGCAAAGTTCTTGCAAAGCATTATTTGCATCTCGTAAGAAATTTCAACACTTTTTTGTCGATGTATTATCAGTACACTGGATCAGACCGTAGACCTTGTTCAAAAACCTACCATGTGTAGAAGTGTTAAACCCTGAACTTTGAGGTGTATTGTGAAAGAGATCGTTGATAATGTTTTTCAGGTTAGAAGAATATCTACTCCCGTATGTGTTGGTTGAGGCATTATTACAGGTAGACCATCTATAATCACATATGACTGAAGAAAAAATCATGAGAAAGAGGAAAGGAAGAAAAACTATTCCTCTCCAAAGATCGCGAAGTAAATAATTGCACCTCATCTCAGTGTTCACCAAATCCTCATACTTAACTACACATTTACAGGAAATATACCCATAATTAGCGAAATTTTACCAATTTTGTAAGGCATTCCCATGGACTCTGAGAGAGGGGAAACTGGCAGTTGTAGGTATTTATCCATAGTCAAGATATTTGTTTGTCTTATTGTCATGACGAAGGACACAGGTTTAGAACAATTCACTTTTATTGGATTCTTTTAATGTAAAGCCAAGAAGACCCATTAGTGATGGCTTTTTTCTATTGGAATTTATTGTTTTCCCTTGAGCCTCCTGTCATTACCACCTACTTGTTAGGATTTGTTTTCTCCTTGCCAGTTTTGGGATCTCCATCCCTGTAGCTCCTAATTGCTCAAAATTGAATGAGGTAGCTGATTATGAATTTGACATTTACTGTGGTAGGTAATTTCGAATTTTAGAGGGAATACTTGAGAAAGACAAAAGGAATGAAGACAGTATTATTCTGTCAATTGGAGAAATTAGTTTTTGCAGAAGCAAGTGATTTGAAGCAAGAAGAAAATTTGCAGCAGCAACAGGGAATGTTCTTAGAACATTTTGCAGAGTGTTTGCAGTGAGTAGAAACCGCTCCTGATCGCTCAGTGATTGCCAGGAACAACAGATAGTTCCGGTCGAGTTTTGATAGTGAGCTCTAAACAACTCCTGATTGTTTATGAACTGGTTGAGCAATTGAGAGCTCCCAAAAAATTGTAATAGGTAGTTGTTTAGTTTGTTTGAAGTTTCATGTTTCATGTATTGTTCATTTCTAGTCAGCATTTCGAATAGAAGAAGAAAATATTGCATGTCTCCTCTTGTTTGTTTTTCCACATTTGGGTATTTCCAGTTTAGTTGGAAATTAGAGTAGCAGCTCTGTGTTTTATTTTGTTTTTGGATTTAAAATCATTGGCATGGTATTAGAGCCATAGGCCCCATTTCCTCATGAGTTTGGGCATTTGTTTTTTCTGGGTGTTGAGTTTTTGTTGTAGGAGACATGGTTGGAGATGAAGCAAAGAGTTGGCAATATCCACCATCCTTTAATGGACATAACTATGATATTTGGGCCAAGAAGATGAAGACCATCATGGTGGTCAATAATTTGTGGGATTTTCTCATAAATGGATTCGAGGATATCACTGAGCCAGCTGCATTTCTAGCTCTCACAAATAACCAGAACACCCAGTTGAACGAGTAGAGAAAGGATGCAAAAGCTTTGAGTTTGATCAAACCAGCCTTGACAGAGGCCATTTTTCCCAAAATAGCAGCAGCTGAGGATGCAAAAGAAGCTTGGTAAATCCTTAAGATCGATTACAAAGGGACTGATAAAGTCAGAGGTGTGAAGCTCCAGTTACTTCAAAGAGAGTTCAAAGTTATTGAAATGAAGGAAAGTGAGTCTGTTGCAAACTTTGAAACAAGGTTCTCGGGCTTGTTAAACCAGCTGAGAGCGAATGAAGATGTGATAGAGGAGCAGAAGATTGTTTAAAATATCCTTAGATGTCTACCCATGAGGTATGATCCACTCATCATTGATATTGAAGCGGCGAAGGACCTTTCTACTTTGACAGTGGATGAATTAATGGGTTCTCTCCATACCCATCAGCAACACCTCAAAAGGTCTGCTACTTCTTCCCAAGAGCAAGCTTTCAAAGCTCAGTCAAATGCAAGAGGCAGGGGGAGAAGTAGAAATGGCTCCCGAAGAGGTAGAGGCAGATCCGGTCAAGGAAATGCTAGAGGAGAAAGAACAAGACGAGCAAGCAGCCAAGAAGGAACAAGCAGCTCTCAAAACAACTCCTGAAGAGGCATGAAGAACAATAGTTCGAATGAGAGAAGTGACAAGAGAAACGTGGAGTGCTATTACTGTCACAAGTTTGGACATTGTGCAAGTGAGTGCTGGAAAAAGCTCAGTAATCAACAAAAACAAAATGCTAATGTGGCTGATTCAAATGTGGTTGAAGGCAATCAATCCACAACCTTCATCATGTGCAACATTGGTGAAGAAGGCATCCCCAAAGTCTGGTATTTGGATAGCGGTTGCAGCAACCACATGAGTGGTAATGAAAATTTATTTTCTTTCATTGATAAAAATGTTAATTCTGAAATTAGAATGTGGAACAATGGAGTAGTTCCTGTGAAGGGCAAAGGATCTATCATTATCCGCACCAAGCAAGGTGAGAAGAAGAAGGTTCAAAATGTGTTCTTTGCACCGGGGTGAAAGCATAACCTCATGAGTGTTAGACAGCTGATCCAAAATGGATACAAAGTGCTGATGAAGAAGGGCCAATACGTCATCTATGACAAGAATGAGAGGATGAAGGTGTTTGCAGCAGTTGCAATGACAAAGAACCAGATGTCTCTGTTGAAGATTGAGATGTGCTTCTCATCTCAGTCCATTTCTGCACCTCTCATGGATGGAAAATGTACAGTAGTACAACATGCAGCCCTCAAAAACACCATTGAAGACCCCTCTGAGCTATGGCATCTCAGGTATGGACATTTAGGCTATGCTGGTTTAAGTCTTATGTCTAAGAGCAAAATGATTGATGGTTTGCCAAGTATAGTATAGGCTAATGTTAGATGTGAGGCATTCACTTTGGGCAAGCAACATAGGCATCCATTTCAATTGGAAAACTCGACAAGGGAAAGAGCACCATTGGAGTTGGTGCACACGGATTTGGTAGGCCCTATGCAAATCACGTCTATTGGTAATAGCAGATTTTTTATGACCTTTATTGATGATTTCAGCCATAAGACATGGGTTTATTTCCCTCAACATAAGTTTGATGCGTTTGATAAGTTTTTATTGTTTAAAGCCCATGCTGAAAAGGAGAGTGGACAATTCATTAAGGTCCTAAGGTCAAATAGAGGAGGAGAGTATACCTCCAATCAATTTGTGAATTTTTGCAAGCAAAATGGCATCAAGAAGGAGCTTACAACCAGTTATACTCTGCAGCACAATGGAGTGGCTGAAAGGAAGAATAGGGCCATCGTGGAGATGGCAAGGAGCATGATGAAAGCAAAGGGACTCCCAACTAAATATTGGGGAGAGGTTGTAGCAACAACTATTTATTTGATTAATAGAAGTCCAACAAAGGTGGTCTATGACAAGATACCTCACGAGGCATGGAAAAAACGTAGATGAATGGTTGAGCACTTAAGAGTGTTCAGTTATGTGGCTTATAAACATATGCCTAAGGAAAAGAGGAAAAAATTGGATGAAAATGGAGGGAAGTGTATCTTCATAGGTTACTATTCAGAATCAAAAGCCTACAACCTGTATAACCGAGCTAGCAAGAAAATTGTTATCAGCAGAGATGTGGAGTTCTTAGAAACTCAATCATGGGATGGAAAAATCACTCTTGATCGCTCTGAATCGCTCCCAAAGATTCCTGATGTTGAAGAAAAGGAACATGAAGTATGAAATGATGATTTGGTGGAGCCAATAGTTGGTCCTGAAAGCTCCATACGAGCTTCTAAAAATTTCAGAAATTGCTCCTGATCGGTAATAATCGTTCTTGATCCAAATAGACAGAAACGAAAGCAGCCACAGATAGCTAGAGAATGAGTCACAAAAATAGCTCCTGATCACTCTAGATCGCTTCGAACCCAGCCTGTTCAATAGAACAACAACAGCAGTGAGAGTTTAGACCCTACTCTTCCCTACCTAATGCCAAGAAAGACCAAGAGTCTAAGGGAAATCTACCAAGATGAAAGATATGATGAAGAATTTGATGAGAACATGAATTTTGCATTGTTTTCTCATAGTGATCCGATTTATTTTGAAGAAGCTATGAAAGAGGATAAATGGTGTGAGGCCATGGATGAGGAGATAGATTCAATAGAAAGGAACAACACATGGGAGATAACTGATTTGCCTCCAAACAAGCAAGTTATTGGAGTAGAATGGGTCTACAAGACGAAGAGCAATGCCGAAGGAAGAATAGATCGACACAAGGCACAATTAGTTTTCAAGGGGTACAAACAACAGTTTGGGAGAGATTATGATGAGACATATGCTCATATTGCAAGGTTAGAAACTATGCGGGCAGTCATAGCAATTGCAACCCAACATAAATGGAAGGTATTTCAAATGGATGTGAAGTCCGCCTTCTTAAACGGAGTGTTGAAAGAGGAAGTTTATGTGGAGCAACCATTTGGATATGAAGTTCCAAGTGAAGAAAACAAGGTGTATAGGTTGAAGAAGGCTCTTTATGGGTTGAAACAAGCTCCATGGGTATGGTACAATAGGATTGACTCATATTTGATGAGCAATGGCTTTAGAAAAAGTGATGGTGAGCCCACTCTTTACATCAAGGCAGAAAATGGTGATATTTTGATTGTTGTTTTGTATGTAAATGATATTGTTTTTACTAGGGATGATGATTTTCTCATTGCTGATTTTAAAGAGGCCATGAAAAGAGAATTTGAAATGATAGATTTAGGTCTCTTGAGTTATTTTCTAGGCATAGAAGTAAAAAAAATGCATGATTGTATTTTTATCTCTCAAGAAAAATATGCAAATGATATCTTGAAGAGATTTAGGATGCTTGAAAGAAAGATTGCCCCAACACCAACAACCATAGGTCTCAAGTTGAGCAAGGAAGATTTCAACAATAATGTGGATCCGACCATGTATAAATGCTTGGTTGGAAGCTTGATGTATTTGACAGCAACTAGGCCAGATATAATGCATGGAGTGAGTTTGATTTCCAGATTTATGGAGACTCCAAGAGACACTCATTGGCAAGCGGGTAAGAGAATCCTAAGGTATGTGAAAGGTACCAAAGGATATGGCCTATTGTACACAGCAACAAAAGAGTATGGGTTGGTTGGTTACACTGATAGTGATTGGGAAGGAAGTTTGGATGATAGGAAGAGCACTTCAAGCTATGTATTTCATTTTGGTTCACGTGCTATATCATGGGCTTCCAAGAAGCAACCTGTTGTTTCCCTATCAATAGCTAAAGCTGAGTATATAGTAGCAAATGCAACAACATGTCAAGCTATTTGGCTGAGAAGAATCTTAGCAGATTTGAGAGAAGCACAAGAGGATGGAATAGTGATCTTTTGTGACAATGTTTCATCAATAGCCTTGACGAAAAATCCTGTGTTTCATGTAAGAAGCAAGCACATTGAAATCAGGTATCATTTCATTCGTGAATTGGTTGAAGATGGTGAAATTAAAATGGAGTTTTGTAGGTTTGAGCAGTAGCTAGTAGACATATTCACCAAGCCATTGAGCATTGACAATTTTGTGTGCCTAAGGAGCAGATTGGGCATTGTTGATTTAGATCAGGTTTGATCTTGTTGTTTTGTTGGCTCGAGACAAAGGGGGAGTGCTGGAATTTATTGTTTGCCCCTAAGCCTCTTGTCGTTGCCACCTACCTATCAGGAGCTATTTTCTCCTTGCCAGTTTTGGGATCTCCATCCCTGTAGCTCCTGACTGCTCAGAATTGAATGAGGTAGCTGATTTTGAATTTGGTATTTACGGTGGTAGGTAATTTCAAATTTTAGAGGGAATGTTTGAGAAAGACAAAAGGAATGAAGGTAGTATTATTCTGTCACGTGGAGAATTTAGTTTTTGCAGAAGCAAGTGATTTTCAGCAAGAAGAAAAGTTGCAGTAGCAACAGGGAATGTTCTTCGAACATTTTGCAGAGTGTTTGCAGTGAGTAGAAACCACTCCTGATCACTTAATGATTGCTAGGAACAATAGATAGTTCCAGTTGAGTTTTGACAGTGAGCTCTAAACAACTCCTGATTGTTTATGAATTGGTTGAACAGTTGATAGCTCCCAAAAAATTGTAATAGGTAGTTGTTTAGTTTTTTTGAAGTTTCATGTTACATGTATTGTTCATTTCCAATCAACATTTCAAATAGAAGAAGAAAATATTGCATATCTCCTCTTGTTTGTTATTTCGCATTTGGGTATTTCTAGTTTAGCTAGAAATCAGAGCAGCAGCTCTGTGTTTTGTTTTATTTTTGGATTTAAAATCATTGAAATTTTCTATAGCACCTCACTTTCTTAAATTGTGGGGCTTGTGACGACTTGTGTAACAATATGGTCCAGTCATTAGAAAGCTAAAAATGCACGAGATTTTGAAAAGGACTAGAAAAATATCATTTGGTAAGTTTCTACATTATTTATAAAATAAGAGTGTATGTACAATAATGGTGGTAGAAGAAGTCACATTGACATTTATTGGAGTCTTTTAATGTAAAGCCAATTTATCGCCCAAGAAAACCCATCAATGAAGGATTTTTTCTATAGCACTTCACTTTCTTAAATTGTTAAACAATACGATCCAGTCATTATAAAACAATACGGTCTAGTCATTATAAAGCTAAAAACACATGAGATTTTGAAAAGGAATGGAAATATATCATTTGTTAAGTGTCTACATTATTTATAATAATAGTGTATGTACAATAATGGTGGGAGAAGAAGTCACATTGACTTTTATTGGAGTCTTCTAATGTAAAGCCAATTTATCTACCAAGTAGACCCATCAACGAAGGATTTTTTCTATAGCACTTCACTTTCTTAAATTGTGGGGCTTGTGATGACTTGTTAAACAATATGGTCCAGTCATTATAAAGCTAAAAACACACGAGATTTTGAAAAGGAATGGAAATATATCATTTGTTAAGTGTCTACATTATTTATAATAATAGTGTATGTACAATAATGGTGGGAGAAGAAGTCACATTGACTTTTATTGGAGTCTTCTAATGTAAAGCCAATTTATCTACCAAGTAGACCCATCAACGAAGGATTTTTTCTATAGCACTTCACTTTCTTAAATTGTGGGGCTTGTGATGACTTGTTAAACAATATGGTCCAGTCATTATAAAGCTAAAAACACACGAGATTTTGAAAAGGAATGGAAATATATCATTTGTTAAGTGTCTACATTATTTATAATAATAGTGTATGTACAATAATGGTGGGAGAAGAAGTCACATTGACTTTTATTGGAGTCTTCTAATGTAAAGCCAATTTATCTACCAAGCAGACTCATCACTGAAGGCTTTTTTCTATAGCACTTCACTTTCTTAAATTGTGGGGCTTGTGACGACTTGTCTAACAATACGGTCTAGACATTAGAAAGCTAAAAACGCACGAGATTTTGAAAAGGACTGGAAAAATATCATTTGTTAAGTGTCTACATTATCTATAAAATAATAGTGTATGTACAATAATGATGGTCGAAAAAGTCACATCTTAAAGGAGTCTGATATTGGTTCTTAAACAAGTTGAAGAATAAAATATTTACATGGGGAAACAAATATCTTTCACTTGCTGGTAAAATACAAGTGGTCAATCAGATTTTCTTGGCCTTCCACGTTTAAATTATTCCTCATGTTGGATTCCCTCCAAAAAAGGATATGATGATTTGAATAAGATTGTTTGAAAATTCTTGTGGATGAATTGGGATGGTAAGGCTTGTTTTAAAACCACATATTGGTTCTATTGCATATAACCTAAGGACAAAGGTGGGTTAGGCTTAGTGGATCCCA